>CM042156.1:4152657-4305157 GCA_023376005.1 Doryteuthis pealeii
GAAAACAAACACTATGACCATTGTATTGGTAGTGTGTCATCAATGAGGTAAACTGGACATCTGTATTGTAAAAGCTTGTTTTGTTACACACACTACACAGAATGACATAATAATATGATAAAATGTTTAGAAGGAAAAAGAAAGAATGATAAACAGAAAAGAAGAATAAAAAAGAAATAAACCCAAAATAGAATCAGGCTTTGTAGAATTCATCATCATACTCACATTCCCTCATTGGCTGTACACAAGTGTTAGATTCACCAAATTTAAAAGAAGGAGACTAAAACTGAATACAGACCCTATAACAACTATAGAAACAAGTATTTTGGGGGGTATATATGGATCAAAGTATCCACAATCAAAACCAGTAGCCAATCAAAATCCTTGGCCAAATGAGCTAGCCAAGGCACATGGTAAAAATAACCCAACTTACTATATAACCACTACCAACTCAAGATTCTCAAACAGATTCAACTTGCAAATTACACTAAATAACTGATCACCTTTATGATTTCAACAGACTAAAACATACTGACATACAAGTCAACATCTACATATATACAAAGGATAGAAAGAAGGGGAAACGTGAGCTGAGATAGAGTAGATAGATAGATGAGATAGATAGATAGATAGAGAAATACAGGAGAGACAGAAAGATAGAAAGAAAGAAAATGGAAGGGTAGAAAAAATAACAAATTGAAATTAGGCTAAAGATGTTACCAACATACAAAACCAATGAATCATACACAGAATAGAGATAGAAAGAAAAATAGATTAGCAAGTGTATTAAAAGTTAAGCAGTGATTGAGCCTGTTCATATTTAGATAGGAAACCATGAAGCAACAGCTGAAAAACGACCAAATATGAAAATACCTGAAAGGGTTGATATATGTCCATTAAACAATAAACAACCAACCCAACCAACCAACCAATCTAAAATCCGATATATAAGCAAAAATATTTGAAAACTCTATCAGTAAATTCACCAGCAAAATCTTAGGGTTCCAGTTCAAGCTTATCTGACTCTTAACATTTTATGATATACTGCTATCCGCAGTAGTTTTCTGGTTTATTTGTTAATATCTGTTTAGATTTTGATTGTTTGTAGTAATTTTAAATAAACACTACTCATGAAAACTTAAAGTCACCAGCAAAATCTTAGGTCCAGTTCAAGCTTTCTGACTCTAACCACTTATCTCAGCAGAAACCAGTTTTTTTGTCAGACATAAAATGATACTAGAAACCAACAATTGCATTTAGAACATATCTAATGAGCTGTAATATATCAACTTCCGTTCAAGCTTCTGGACTCTAACAATTTATGTATATGTAATCCGCAGTAGTTTTTCTGGGGATGGTAGAATATCTGTTTTAGATTTGTTTGGTAGTATTTTTTTCGTATTTGTTTTAGGTGCTTACATATCTTGTTTAAAATGTGTTGGATTGTGTAGGGTGTTTGGCATGGGATAGCATATGGGGTGCTTCTTTTTTAAGGAAGGTTGAATGGGTAATGTATGGTGTCCCTATTCTTAGTCTGGTAATATTTACTTCTCTTCTGAATATTTTGGTTTGATTATTTTGAAGTTTTCCTATTTGTGGCATTATTTCAATGTAGTTTGTTGTTTTTGGGAGTTATTGATAAATAAGATTATTGATATGTATAATTAATCATTTTTTTGTTCAGCATAAAATTGATACTAGAACGCAACAATTGCATTTAAACAATTCTAATGAGCTGTGAATTTATATCCCAAATTCAGTTTGGGTCAAAACAATCAGTAACTACAAACCAACCCTGTGGACATAGACTTTGGGCAATGTCTAGTTTTCTTATTCTATCTATTGATAAAAGTCAGCGGTGCATTTTCGAAAAGTTATTAGTTGATCAGCCACACTGTAATAAATTCATTTGGCCAATGGCAGGGGAAAATGTGTTGGCATCTTCAGAACTCATAGACGAAAACATTTGAGCAACAATTCCGCAAGATGAGGCATTAAGTATTTCAGCAGATATTTTCTGGTGCCATTGAATATAGTGTTAGAACAATACACTTGTAGACTTTCTTGGCTCGCAGGCAATGATTTTACTCTTTTCTGTTTCTTTGATCTAATTGGTCTTTATTTTGATTTCTTCATTTATCTTTCTTCTTTCTGAGTTCTCCAATTCTGTTCCTCATCCTTGTTTATTCTGTTATTTTGTCTATGTCTATGTGTTTGCGTTTTTGTTTTAATCTTTTTTCTATGTTTATTGGTTTACTTAGTCCATCCGCCTTGTTATATTCTATATTTTATTGTTTGATTCTTTTCTTGTATCTCTTTGACTCTTCTTATTCTTATTTCAAATTTTTATAAATCTTTTCTTTCATATGGTTTAATTTATTTATACAAAATTCTAACTGGAATCAGAATTTAAAGCAAAACTTCACTCAAAAACTTTTTGTATTATAAAACTTTCATAGACTTATATATCTGCATGTTTAAGCAACAGCAGGTTACTGTAAGGCAACTTGAGTCCTTTGTTTAGCAAAATGACTTGATTTGGCATTAAATGACCCCAAATAGGTTATATGCCGTAACAACCAAATACACAACGAATCAAACCTGAATCTTGCTTGTATCAAAATGACTTGATTCGGCATTAAATGACCAAAAAGTGGTTGATATGCCGTAAAACAAAACAACCAAATCAACCTAAATCTTTTGTTTATAAAATGACTGTGATTCGGCATTTAATGACCCCAAGGATTGATATGCCGTAAAACAAAACAACCAATCAACCTGACATCTTCTGTTTATGCAAAATGACTTATTCAGCATTAAATGACCCAAAAAGGTTTGATATTGCCCGTAAAACAAAACAAACCAACTCAACCTGAATCTCTTTTGTATTATAAAAATGACTTATTCGGATTAAAATGACCCAAAAGGTTGATATGCCGTAAAACAAAACAACCAATCAAACCTGAATTTTTTTGTTTATAAAAATGACTTGATTCGGCAGTTAAATTGGACCCCAAAAGAAGGGCTTGATATGACCGTAAAAACAAAACAACCATCAACCTGAATCTTTGTTTAAAAAATGACTTGATGTCGGCATTAAATGACTCCCAAAAGGGTCGATTTGCCGTAAAACAAAACACCAATTCAACCTGAATCTTTTGTTTTATGCAAAATGGACTTGATCGCCATTTAAATGACCCAAAAAAAGGTTGATATGCCGTAAAACAAATACAACCAACACCTAATCTTTGTTTATCAAATGACTTGATTCGGCATTAAATGACCCAAAAAAGGGTTTGATCATGCCGCTTAAAACAAAACACCAATCAACCTGATCTTTTGTTATCAAAATGACTCTTAATTTAGCTCTCCTCTAATGAGCCCCAAAAGAGGTTGGATATTGCACGTACTAACAAACTACAAACCAACAACCATGAATCTTTTGTTATTCAAAAGGACTTGATTCGGCATAAATGACCCAAAAAGGTTGATATGCCGTAAAAACAAAAACAACCCAAAACCTGAATCTTTTGTTTATTCAAAGACTTGATTCGGCATTAAAATGACCCCAAAAGGTTGATATGCTGTAAAACAAAAACAAACCAATCAAACCTGAATTTCTGTTTATCACAAATGACTTTGTTCAGCATTACAATGACCCATAAAGGGTTGATCTATGCAGCGTAAAACAACAAAACAAACCAATCAACCTGAATCTTCTTGTTTATGCAAAATGACTTGATTCTGCATGTAAATGGACCCAAAAAAGGTTGATATGCCGTAAAACCAAAAACAACCAATCAACCTGAATCTTTTGTTTCTCAAAATGAACTTTTATTAGGTATAAAATGACCTGAAAAGAGGTGGGTCCATGCGTATCGCATTGGGGCAAAAGAGGGCTCAACAAGCTGGAACTCTGGGGAATGGTAGTACCCTTTATCGCATTAACTCCAGGTCCACTCTATCTGGAGTGGTATAAACTATTAGTGTCCCATCTATGAGTTAAAAGATTTAATATAAGTATTAGAAATGTTTTTCAACAAGAAGGAACTTTAATAAAAACAAACATCATTTGTTATGAAATAACGCAATAAGGGTTTGACATGCTGTGAAATCCAACCAACCAAATAAACATGAAAGAGGGTTAATAGCCATGAAATAATTTTTTTTGCATTAAACTAATCTTGAATTACCATGTCAAGTCACCTAAAAAGTACCTAGCATTAATAATCTGCCTCATGGTTAAGTGGTTGTTGACTAAACTCACAGACAAAGGCACTTTGTACTTTGAGTGATAAGTGGTGAATACACTACTTTGAGGCCACATGGTTAATAAAAAGCCTTTTAATGTTATAAAAAGTAAGTAAATCGGTTGGGTTGGCCTAAAGTCATATCGCCGACAACTGAGGGAGTTTGTCCCTTTTTACTAGTGCTTAGAACAGGATATTGTTTTTGCATTTAGGGGGAAGGCGCCACAAACCTACCATTAGCTCTTTAACTTTTACGCTACAGATACCTGTGTTACTCGATATGTTTGGATTGGGCTGGTTTAACAAATAAGGACTTGTGGTTCCTAGTCGGACACTCTACTGACTGAGCTAAACTGTCCCAATAGCTTTTACACCTATAATCACACTTCTTTCCTCCAATAAAATACCTCCTAACCTATTATATATATACTGATTACTATATATATATATGGCCTGCTCAATTGTTTCACTTACAGAATGATAAAGAGGACGTCTAGTGGTTATCTGATAACATGAGCATTACTGACCTCACAAATTTTAGTTTCATTTCCAAAAAGTTAAATTATATGAGAATTCTTTTAAGAACGTATAACTTTGTCACAGCATTCCTACTGTGATCTTTTCAGGAATAATATCTGTTGCTAATGCAACTAGATGTTCCCAATTGTTGGAAATAAAACAAACTTCTTTCCCACTAATAAGGATATATTATAAGTGACAAATGTTTAAGGAGTCAGGATGTCCCCCACAAATACTTTTGCTGGAAATAAATTCTTTGAAGCTGCACCATTTAACTTTCAAAAAACAGGACTCCAACATGTCTTCTGAGTTCTTCCTAATGTCCCACTTGAAAATCAGCCAAGCAACGATGTTTTCTGAATAATGTTGTTTTTTTAAAGCAGAATTGTTAAAGGAAATTTGACAGTAAAGAAAAGAAGGAAAAAAAAATCGTTAAGATAAATCAATCCATTTTTGCCAGACATTGACAAGTAAGATTGGAGTCAATAACTTCTTATTTATGGATGGTGTCATTTTGGTTATTTTCATTTTCATTCTTTTTCTTTCTTCGTTTCCCGCCATTTTTTGTTGCTTTCTTTTTTTCCCACCATTTTTCTTTCGATCCCGCTTCAACCAATGTTTATTCACTCGAATGTCAGGATCAAAATATGCATTTCCCTAGTGAAAATGACTTTTGAGTCAATTTTTTTTTATTTATAAATCTCTTATTATTCAAGGGATCTTTTTAGTTTATTTTTCAGATTTGTCATGCGAAAGCCAAATTACTTTACTTTTTTTTTTTTTACTAACATCAAACAAACAAATCAAACAAAAATTTTCCCTGTCATTCATAAATAAATGAAGTATTGGGAGTTCAAAACACACATTGTGATTTTTCCACATCCCACAAATATATCCCAACTTAAGCTTTACATGGGGTGGATATTTCAGCGAGTAAGTTTTCATTCCTTCTAATTATTGATGAATTCCGTTTGCCTGATCCATCGCAATTACTATTGCTTGCTCTTTTGTTTACTGGTTCAGCTAAAACTGCTTTTTGTTCTTTTAGCAAATTTGTCCACCATTTTGTTTTTTAATTTGGTAATAAAAAAAGAGAAATTGAGTCTTTTGTTTTATCTCTTCTCATAACACTCAGTAAAAAGTATGTATTTGGTCATCAAAATGTCATCATAATCACTGAACATCCATCCATCCATCTGTACTACAGAGGATGATACCACCCCCACAATGGCCACCTTGCTTTAAGGATGAATGCCTAGGTGAGCTGTCCATGACCTGGGTATTAAGTTGTTGAGCTCATTGCACCATTTTGCTTGCTGTCTTACAACATTTGTTAAAATGGCATTTCCAGTTAGCATTATGAACGAAAAGTGTTGACACAATTCTTCTGGTTGTAGAGTCTTTATCCCTCTACAATCCGTCGGTGTATCTAACACCCCAACCGCAGGGTGGATTAAATTTTTGACCAAAGTTTAGATATTTGCTGTAAATGCATTAAAATTTGTGGACCGGTGGATATACAACAGGTTATTGTTTAAATTAATATTACCATTCAATTGTTTTACTTAAGAGCTATACATAATTTTACATATGTAAGTATATATATCTGATTTAACTCTCTCTCTCAATTACTTCTTCATCATGTTCAACTGAAAATGTATATATATAGACTTACTGCCTTGTTGGCAGGATGGTACTATATGTGACTGTATCCCCAACAGCAGATGTAAAACCACCTACAAAAGGGGTTTTTAGTATACCCAACTTAACTGAATCTGCGATCGAGACGTCAAGGGAGTGTGGAATACTAGGTCCAGTCTGAACTGTGGTTAGTAATTTGTAGGGACTATCTCTGGGTCAAATAAGATCAATAGATTAGATAGATACTTGAGAACCATAACTATTATTTAGATTTTTCAGACTGCTGTCCTCATCTTATTGTTACTAGCATAAATAAAAAGACAACCTTCGGCGATGTAAAAAAATTTTGAAAGAGGAAGGGAGCTTGAAAATCAATGTCATAAGAGTGTGTACCGTATATAGATGTAAAATTTTCACAATTTCTTAAAAGAGTAAAAAGAAAGAAAGAAAGACAACTTGAAATGGATAAACAGTTCCGCATAACTTAAATATTTATTGAATAAAATCAATCTATATATAAAATATATAATTGCCGAGCATCTATTTTATTGAAACAAATGAGGATTGTCTAACGTTTGCATGCTCCAGTTTTGAGTATATTTATTCTATGTTGAGATTATGTGTTGGGTAATGTGAGGTTATCAGATCGACGCAGTTATTTTGTGTAGCATGACATGAAAACCGAGGAAACGAATCATCATTATTAATAGAGAACTATACCCAAATATATGGACTGATGTTACAATAGTAATTTTGAGGCCTAAGAGTGATTCGATTTAAGGTCAAGTCTTCAAACCAATTCAAACATTAACTGGTGTAAGGAAATACAAATGCAAAGATCTACAATCCTTTTGCAAAGTTGTTTGATAATCAGAAATTAAATATTTAACATTGTTTTTTTTTATAGATGCTTTTATGAGATAAACTTACCACTGTACTGCATGATAGCAAAAGGCTAGTCGAGGCGACAGGGATTAATGTATCGATGGGAAGGGGGTTACTTTTATCACTTCATTTTCTAGTGGGAAACATTTTGCACTAGATTTATTAAAAAGTTAATATTTCACGTACTGAGTAGTTCAGAAAAGATATTTTCTAGAGGGACAATAGTTCATTCTTTTTCTTTAAAATTTGTATTTGCAATTAATGGTATAATTTGGCAGATTTTATTTATTCTTTAGAGATTCTTTTTGATTTTTATTCTTGAGTATTTTGTCTTTCTGACCAGGCAATTACCATACCTATATGGTTACAGGTAGGCCACAAGGCCCTATTTAATGTGGGCACTACCAAAACAAGCTGAAAAACTCATGAGGTGGCGGGTCGCAAAAAATGGCATTGATCCCGTCAAGCATATGTTCCTCTAGGGGTGCGCCTCACACAGCTGAGCAAGGAAACCACAGCCGCTCACACCTTTAATCGAGGAGTAAGGTTATTGCACTGGGGTGGACTAGCTCACCATGGGATCCAGATGCTGTCAATGGTGAGCCATGGTCCAGGCTGATCTCATCCATCATAAATATTTTAGTTAACAGTATTTTGCATTTATGTTCAAAGTTAGTATTGTCGATTACATTTTACGTTGACAAACTGTTTTGCAACTTTTCTTATTAAATGTGTTCATACTTTTCCTAGTATTTTTACTCTACTCATGATAAAGATTCTATTCGATTATTGTATTGTGAAGAAAGTTGGTTTGGTGGGATTTACAGCAAGTCCAACCCTTATGGGTTATTTTATGCCAAAGACAGTTTTGTTTTATTTCAATTTTGATTGTATTCGAATTTTTTTTTTCCACAATCAGTCTTTTAAACACAGTTTTCAACTATTTGTTTTTACAATTTTCTCCATATACTATATAAGAGGTATTCCGTGCTGCCATGTTGCAACTCATGATAATTGATGATACTGTATCCAGAACAATTTGCCATACTTTTGCAAAAAGAGTTCATATTTGATTTGATATTCTTGAGTATTACTTGTTAGTACTTCTGAAGGAAATTTTCTTGTTATAGAAAAGAATTTGTTGAGTAGAAGTAATGAATTAATATATTAGGTTGGTTGTGGTTCGTTTCGGTAAGCATGTTAATTCGAAGGATTATTTTATGTCCCAAATACTTTTTTAATTCATTCTTTGTATCTCAATTTTTTCTTAAATCGTTCTTTTTTAACACAATTTAAAAACTCAAATTCTTAAACCATAGTGGGACCCTAAACAGAAACTAACCAGTCCTGGTCAAGAGTGAACCAGGTGGTGAATTGGTAATAAAGGTGTATCCATAGTCCCCAGAAGCCTCCAGCAATGGAACCTCACCACTAGATGCAGTTTAACATGCATACCAAGAACAAGTATATAAGTGGTGTATTAACATGTGAGGAAAGTAAAGCAGGAAATGTATAACAGAGTAAACTTCAACCTGCCTTCATCATTATAATTATACTTATTATTATTATTATGGTTATTGTGGTCTCTTGGACATCATCAACTCTGTTTCTTATCTTTATCAAAATACACCTTAAGAAAAGCATTATTTCAATCTTTGCAAAAAATAGATAAGAAACAAAAGAATAGCTAATTGTATGGCTGTGTGGGATGCAAAAACAGCAAATAGTATAATAACAATTAAAAGATTAATTTATGATTTCAGAAATTAATGGCAAGGACAATAATAAGCCAAGTTTAATTATCACACGGGAATTATGGATGAATACTTTTGATCTGTATATAGATGAAATGTATGTTTGTGTGCAAAGATTTGAAAATAATCTTTTCTTAGGCTATGATTTGATAAGATAGAAAGAGGATGAATGTCACAGAAAGACACATAACAAAAAATAATAATATAATATTAATTATCAATAAAGAGTGGGAGTTTACTCGGTTTATACATTTCCATGCTTTACTTCATACAATTTTTAATTACACCACCCTAAATATCAATTGTTATCATTGGCGTACTGATGTCTAACCTGGATCTAGTGGTGAAGTTCCAATTTCTGGGAGCTCTGGGGACTATGGAGTAACCTTATTACCCCATTACCACCTGGTTCACTCTGACCAGGACTTGGTAGTTTTCTGTTCAGCGGTCCCACTATGGTTTAAAGAATGAGTTTTAAAAATTGTGGTTTAAAAAAAGAACGAGTTAAAAAACAAGTTGACAATAACAAAGAGAATGACATTAAAAAAAGTTTTGGCATTAAATAATCCTAAGATTAACATGCTACAAAAACCAACCAACCAACCAACCTAATATAATTAATTCATTTACTTCTACTCAACAAATTCATTTCTATAACAAAAATTTCTCTTTCAGAAGTAACTAACAAGTTAAATACTTCAAAGAATAACAACATCAAATAGAATCTTTTGCAAAAGTAGGCATAATTGTCTGGAAACAGTCATCTCACATTATCTGTTGCACAATGCAGCACGGATACCCTTATATAATATGAGAAATTGTAAAAACAAAAGTTAAAAAATTGTTTTTTTTTTAAAAACTGAATTTTGACAAAAAAAAAAACTTGAAATACCATCAAAAATGAAAATAAAACCAAAATGTCCTTTGGCATAAAAAATAATCCCAATAAAGGGTTGACCTTGCTGTAAAAATCCAACAAACCAACTTTCTTCACAAATACAATATCGAATAGAATCCTTTATCATGAGTAAGAGTAAAATCTAGAAAAGTATACACATTTACATAAGAAAATTGCAAAAACATTTGTCAACTAAAAATGTAATCTGAAATACTAACTTTGATACATAAAATGCAAAATACTAGTTAACTAAAAATATTATGATGATGAGATCCAGCCCTGGACCATGGCTACAATTAACAGCATTGATCCAGGCGGCTATCCACCCCAGGCAATACCTTACTCCTCGATTTAAAGTGGCAGGGCTGGGTTTATTGCCCAGTGTGTGAGGCGCACCCCTAGAGGAACAATGCTGACGGGATCAATGCATTTTTTGCACCCGCCACCCCATGAGTTTCAGCTTGTTGGTGGTCCCACATTAATAGGGCCTTGTGCCTAACCTGTACACATATAGTATGATAATCCTGGTCAAGAAGACCAAAATACTCAAGAATACAAAATCAAAAAAGAATCTCTAAAGAATAAGAATAAAAAATCTGCCAAATTATACCCATTAATTGCAAATACAAAATTTTAAGAAAAAAATAACTATTGTCCTCTAAAAATTACTTTCTGATACTAACCAGTACGTTGAAATATTAACTTTAATTAAATCTAATGCAAAATGTTTCCCCACTAAAAATAATGATAAAAAAATAACCCCTTCCCATCGATACAAATCCCTGTCTGCCTCGACTAGCTTTTGCTATCTGCAGACAGTGTAAGTTTAATCTCATTAAAAGCATCTATAAAAAAAACAATGTTCAATATTATTTCTGTATCAAAACAATTTGCAAAAGGATTGTAGACTCTTTGCATTTGTATTTCCTTTCACACCAGTTAATGTTTGAATTGTTTTGAAACTTGACCTTAAATGATCACTCTATGAGGCTCAAAATTATTTTGTAACATCAGTCAATATATTGGGTATATCTATTAATAATGGAGATTCGCTTCTGGTTTTTGTCTGTAACAAAAAACTGCGTCTCTGATTACGTCACATTACCCAACACATCCAACGTCCAACATAGAATAAATATACTCAAATGTGAGCATGCAACGTTAGACAATCCTCATTGTTTCAATAAATAGATGCTCGGCATTATATATTTATATATAGATTATTTTATTCGAATATAATATTTAAAGTTATCGGAACTGTTTCCATTTCAAATTGTCTTTCTTTCTTTCTTTTTTACTCCTTTAAGAAATTTGAAATTTTACATACTTATGGTACACACTCTATGACATTGAATTTTCAGCTCCCTTCCTCTTTCAAAAAATTATTTTTACATCGCCCGAAGGGTGTCTTTTTATTTTGCTAGTAACAATAAAGATGAGGACAGCAGTCTGAAAAATCTAAATAATAGTTATGGTATCAAGTATTCCTATCTAATACTAATAATCTTATTTGACCCAGAGATGAGTCCCTAACAAGTATTACTACACAGTTCAGACTGGACCTAGTATTCCACACTCCCCTGAGCTCACGATCAGATTCAGTTAAGTGGTATACCTAAAATACCCCTTTTTGTGAGGGGTTTTCACATCTCTGTTGGGGATACAGTCAGCATATAGTACATCCTGCCAACAAGGCAAGCTAAATCTATATATATACATTTTCAGTTGAACATGATGAAAAGAAGAATGAGAGAGAGAGTTAAATCAAGATAATTATACTTTTACATATTGAAATTATGTAATAGCTCTTAAGTAAAACATATTGAATGTAATAATTAAATTAACATACTGTTGTATATCCACCGGTCCACAAATTTTAATGCATTTACAGCAAAATCTAAACCTTTAGTCAAAAACTTAATCCACCCTGTCGGTTGGGGTGTTAGAATACACCGACATTTGAAGAGGGATAAGACTCCTACAACCAGAGAAATTGTGTCAACACTTTCGTTCATAATGCTAATGGAATGGCCATTTTACAATGTGAAGACAGCAAGCAAAATGGTGCAATGAGGCTCAAACTTAATACCCAGGTCATGGACAGCTCAGCCACTAGGATTCCATCCTAAGCAGGTGGCCCCATTGTGGGGGTGGGTATCATCCCTCTGTAGTACAGATGGATGGATGGATGTTCAGTGAATTATGATGACATTTGATGACAAATACATACTTTTACTGAGTGTTATGAAAGAAGAGATAAAACAAAAGACTCAATTTCTCTTTTTATTTTACAAATTAAAAACAAAAATGTGACAAATTTGCTAAAAAGAACAAAAAGCAGTTTAGCTGAACAGTAAACAAAAAGAGCAAGAAATATAATTGGATGGATCAGGAAAACGGATTCATCATAAATTAGAATGGAATGAAAACTTGATCCGAAATCATCCAACCCCATGTAAAGTTAAGTGGATATTTTGTGGGATGTAGGAAAAAAAAATCACCAATGTGTGTTTTGAATCCCAAATACATCATTTATTAGAATGACAGGGAAAATTCTTGTTTGTTTGTTTGTTTGATGTTAGATAAAAAAAAAAAGTAAAGTAATTTGGCTTCGCATGACAAATCTGAAAAATAAACTAAAAAGATCCTTGAATAATAAGAGATTTATAAATAAAAAAAAATTGACTCAAAGTCATTTTCACTAGGGAAATGCATATTTTGATCTGACATTGAGTGAAAAACTTTGGTTGAACTGGATCGAAAGAAAAATGGTGGGAAAAAAAGAAAGCAAACAAAAAAATGGCGGGAAAACGAAAAGAAAAAAAATGAAAAATGAAAATAACCAAAATGACACCATCCATTATAAGAAGTTTGATCAACTTACTTGTCATGTCTGGCAAAAATGGATTGATTTATCTTATACA
Source organism: Doryteuthis pealeii (assembly GCA_023376005.1). Taxonomy (NCBI): domain Eukaryota; kingdom Metazoa; phylum Mollusca; class Cephalopoda; order Myopsida; family Loliginidae; genus Doryteuthis; species Doryteuthis pealeii. The sequence goes on from CM042156.1 coordinate 4,165,529, forward strand.
TTTTTTTTCTTCTTCTTTACTGTCAATTTCTTTAACATTCTGCTTTAAAAAAACAACATTATTCTAGAAAAATCGTTGCTTGGCTGAGTTTCAGTGGACATTAGGAAGAAGCTGCAGAAGACATGTTGGAGTCTTGTTTATTTGAAAGTTAAATGGTCAGCTCAAAGAATTTATTCAGCAAAGTATTTGTGGAACATCTAGACTCCTTAAAACATTTTGTCACTTAAATATATCTTATTATGGAAGATAGTTTTTTTTTTCCACAATTGGGAACATCTAGTTGCTTAGCAACAGATATTATGTCCTGAAAAGATAAGTAGAATGCTGTGACAAATTATACGTTCTTAAAAGATTCTCATATAATTTAACTTTTTGGAAATGAAACTAAAAATTTGTAGGTCCAGTAATGCCTCATGTTATCATAACAATAGATCTCTTATCATTCTGTAGTGAAACCAATTTGAGCAGCCTATATATATATATATATATATATATATATATATATATATAGGTAGGTAGGTAGGGAGGTAGGTATTTTTTATTGGAGAAAGAAGAAGTGTTTGATTATAGGTGTAAAAGCTACAGGGACAGTTTAGCTCAGTCAGTAGAGTGTCCGACTAGGAACCACAAGGTTCCTGATTTGGTACCAGCCACCACCAACATATGAGTAACACAGGTATCTGTAGCGTAAAGTAAAGAGCTAATGGTAGGTGTGGCGCTCCACCTCAAATGCAAAAACAATATCCTTGTTCTAGCACTAGTGAAAAAGGGACAAACTCCCTCGTTTGTCTGGCTGATATTGACTTTAGGCCACCCCAACGACTTTATTTACTTTTATACAATTAAAAGGCTTTTATTACCATTGGCCTCAAAGTAGTGTATTCACCACTTATCCTCAAGACAAAATGCCTTTGTCTTGAGTTTAGTCAACAACCACTTAACCATGAGGCAGATTATTATGCTAGGTAACTTTTTAGGTGACTTGACATGGTAATTCAAGATTAGTTTAATGCAAAAAAAAATTATTTCATGGCCTATTAACCCTCTTTCAAGTTATTTGGTTGGTTGGATTTCACAGCATATCAACCCTTATTGCGTTATTTCATAACAAAGATGTTTTTTTTTTTAATTCCTTCTTGTTGAAATATTTCTAATACTTATTTTTAATCTATTTAACTCATAGATGGACGCTAATAGTTACTACTACTCCAGATCAGAGTGGACCTGGGAGTAATGGCGATAAAGGGGTACTACACATTCCCCAGTTCCAGAATTGTTGGCCCTCTTTTGCCCCAATGCGATACGCAGGACCCCACCTCTTTCAGGTCATTTAATGCTAATCAAGTCATTTTGATAAACAAAAGATTCAGGTTGATTGGTTGTTTTGTTTTACGGCATATCAACCCTTTTGGGGTCATTTAATGCCGAATCAAGTCATTTTGATAAACAAAAGATTCAGGTTGATTGGTTGTTTTGTTTTACGGCATATCAACCCTTTTGGGTCATTTAATGCCGAATCAAGTCATTTTGATAAACAAAAGATTCAGGTTGATTGGTTGTTTTGTTTTACGGCATATCAACCCTTTTGGGTCATTTAATGCCGAATCAAGTCATTTTGATAAACAAAAGATTCAGGTTGTTGGTTGTTTTGTTTTACGGCATATCAACCTTTTGGGGTCATTTAATGCGAATCAAGTCATTTTGATAAACAAAAGATTCAGGTTGGTTGGTTGTTTTGTTTTACGGCATATCAACCCTTTTGGGGTCATTTAATGCCGAATCAAGTCATTTTGATAAACAAAAGATTCAGGTTGGTTGGTTGTTTTGTTTTACAGCATATCAACCCTTTTGGGTCATTTAATGCGAATCAAGTCATTTTGATAAACAAAAGATTCAGGTTGTTGGTTGTTTTGTTTTACGGCATATCAACCCTTTTGGGTCATTTAATGCGAATCAAGTCATTTTGATAAACAAAAGATTCAGGTTGGTTGGTTGTTTTTTTTACGGCATATCAACCCTTTTTGGGGTCATTTAATGCCGAATCAAGTCATTTTGATAAACAAAAGATTCAGGTTGTTGGTTGTTTTGTTTTATGGCATATCAACCTTTTGGGGTCATTTAATGCGAATCAAGTCATTTTGATAAACAAAAGATCAGGTTGTTGGTTGTTTTGTTTTATGGCATATCAACCCTTTTGGGGTCATTTAATGCCGAATCAAGTCATTTTTATAAACAAAAGATTCAGGTTGTTGGTTGTTTTGTTTTATGGCATATCAACCCTTTTGGGGTCATTTAATGCCGAATCAAGTCATTTTGATAAACAAAGGATTCAGGTTGTTGGTTGTTTTGTTTTACGGCATATCAACCCTTTTGGGTCATTTAATGCCGAATCAAGTCATTTTTGATAAACAAAAGATTCAGGTTGTTGGTTGTTTTTTTTATGGCATATCAACCCTTTTTGGGTCATTTAATGCGAATCAAGTCATTTTGATAAACAAAGGATTCAGGTTGGTTGGTTGTTTTGTTTTAGCATATCAACCCTTTTGGGTCATTTAATGCGAATCAAGTCATTTTGATAAACAAAGATTCAGGTTGATTGGTTGTTTTGTTTTACGGCATATCAACCCTTTTGGGTCATTTAATGCGAATCAAGTCATTTTGATAAACAAAAGATTCAGGTTGGTTGGTTGTTTTGTTTACGGCATATCAACCCTTTTGGGGTCATTTAATGCCGAATCAAGTCATTTTGATAAACAAAAGATTCAGGTTGTTGGTTGTTTTGTTTTATGGCATATCAACCCTTTTGGGTCATTTAATGCCGAATCAAGTCATTTTGATAAACAAAAGATTCAGGTTGTTGGTTGTTTTGTTTTACGGCATATCAACCCTTTTGGGGTCATTTAATGCCGAATCAAGTCATTTTGATAAACAAAGGATTCAGGTTGGATTGGTTGTTTTGTTTTACGGCATATCAACCTTTTTGGGTCATTTAATGCCGAATCAAGTCATTTTGATAAACAAAGGACTCATTCAGTGGCCGGCATATCAACCCTTTTTGGGTCATTTAATGCCGAATCAAGTCATTTTGATAAAAAAGATTCAGGTTGGTTGGTTGTTTTGTTTTACGGCATATCAACCCTTTTGGGGTCATTTAATGCGAATCAAGTCATTTTGATAAACAAAGATTCAGGTTGTTGGTTGTTTTGTTTTGGCATATCAACCCTTTTGGGTCATTTAATGCGAATCAAGTCATTTTGATAAACAAAAGATTCAGGTTGTTGGTTGTTTTGTTTTATGGCATATCAACCCTTTTGGGGTCATTTAATGCGAATCAAGTCATTTTGATAAACAAAAGATTCAGGTTGTTGGTTGTTTTGTTTACGGCATATCAACCCTTTTGGGTCATTTAATGCCGAATCAAGTCATTTTTGATAAACAAAAGATTCAGGTTGTTGGTTGTTTTGTTTTATGGCATATCAACCCTTTTGGGGTCATTTAATGCCGAATCAAGTCATTTTGATAAACAAAGATTCAGGTTGATTGGTTGTTTGTTTACGGCATATCAACCCTTTTGGGGTCATTTAATGAATCAAGTCATTTTGATAAACAAAAGATTCAGGTTGATTGGTTGTTTTGTTTTACGGCATATCAAACCTTTTTGGGTCATTTAATGCCGAATCAAGTCATTTTGATAAACAAAGGACTCAAGTTGCTTACAGTACCTGCTGTTGCTTAAATGCAGAATATAAAGTCTTATGAAGAGATTTTATAAATACAAAAGTTTTGAGTGAAGTTGCTTAAATCTGATTCCAGTTAGAAGTTTTACGGCATATCAACCCTTTTTGGGTCATTTAATGCCAAATCAAGTCATTTTGATAAACAAAGGACTCAAGTTGCTTACAGTACCTGCTGTTGCTTAAATGCAGAATATAAAGTCTTATGAAGAGATTTTATAAATACAAAGTTTTGAGTGAAGTTGCTTAAATCTGATTCCAGTTAGAAGTTTTACGGCATATCAACCCTTTTTGGGTCATTTAATGCCAAATCAAGTCATTTTGATAAACAAGGACTCAAGTTGCTTACAGTACCTGCTGTTGCTTAAATGCAGAATATAAAGTCTTATGAAGAGATTTTTATAAATACAAAAGTTTTGAGTGAAGTGCTTAAATCTGATTCCAGTTAGAAGTTTTACGGCATATCAACCCTTTTTGGGTCATTTAATGCCAAATCAAAGTCATTTTGATAAACAAAGGACTCAAGTTGCTTACAGTACCTGCTGTTGCTTAAATGCAGAATATAAAGTCTTATGAAGAGATTTTATAAATACAAAAGTTTTGAGTGAAGTTGCTTAAATCTGATTCCAGTTAGAAGTTTGTATAAAAATAATTAACCATATGAAAGAAAGATTTATAAAAAATTGATAAAGATAAGAAAAGAGTCAAAGAGATAAACAAGAAAAGAAATCAAACAATAAAATAAATAAGAATGATAAACAAAAGGAGGATGGACTAAGTAAACAATAAACATAGAAAAAAAAAGAATTAAAAAAAACAAAAAGCAACACATAAGACATAGACAACAATAACAGAAACAAAGGATGAAAGGAAACAGAAATTGGAGAATCTCAGAAAGAAAGAAAGATAAATGAAAGAAATCAAAATAAAGACAATAGATCAAAGAAAAACAGAAAAGGAGTAAATCATTGCCTGGAGCCAAGAAGTCTACAAGTGTATGTTCTAACACTATATTCAATGGCACAAGAAAATATCTGCTGAATACTTATGCTCATCTTGCGGAATTTTGCTCAAAATGTTTTCGTCTATGAGTTTCTGAAATGCAACACATTTCCGCCATTGGCCAATGAAATTTAGTACAGTGTGGCTGATCAACTAATAACTTTTGAAATGCAACCCTGACTTTTATCATAGATAGAATAAGAAAACTAATGAAACCATTGCCCAAGTCTATGTCCACAGGGTGGTTTGTAGTTTACTGATTGTTTGACCCACTGAATGTTGATATATTACAGCTCATTAGATATTGTTTCAAATGCAATTGTTGGTTCTAGTATCATTTATGCTGACAAAAAATGATTAATTAATACATACAATAAATCTTATTTATCAATAACTCCCAAAACAACAAACTACATGAAATAATGCCACAAATAGGAAAACTTCAAATAAATCAAACCAAAATATCCAAAAGAAGAAGTAATATTATCCAGACTAAGAATAGGACACTCATACATTACCCATTCATACCTCCTCAAAAAAGAAGCAGCCCATATTGCATACCATGCCAAAAACCCTACACAATCAAACACATTTTAACAGAATGTAGCAACCTAAAACAAATACGAAAAAAATACTACCAAACAACAAATCTAAACAGATATTCTACCAAATAAACCCAGAAAAACTACTCGGATGCATATACATAAATGTTAGAGTCAGAAGCTTGAACTGGAATGTTGATATATTACAGCTCATTAGATATTGTTTCAAATGCAATTGTTTGGTTCTAGTATCATTTATGCTGACAAAAAGAATGGTTTCTGCTGATAGTGTTAGAGTCAGAAGCTTGAACTGGAACCCTAAGATTTTGCTGGTGAATTTTAAGTTTTCATGAAGTAGTGTTATATTTAAAATACTACCAAACAACAAATCTAAAAACAGATATTCTACCAAATAAACCCAGAAAACTACTCGGATACATATACATAAATGTTAGAGTCAGAAGCTTGAACTGGAACCATAAGATTTTGCTGGTGAATTTACCGTAGAGTTTTCAAATATTTTGCTTATAATAGGATTTTAGGATTGGTTGGTTGGTTGGTTGGTTATTTTGTTAATGGAATATATCAACCCTTTCGGGTCATTTTCATATTTGGTTTCTTACAGCTGTTGCTTAAATGGTTTCCTATCTAAATACTGAACAGGCTCATCACTGCTTAACTTTTAATACACTTGCTAGGATCTATTTTTCTTTCTATCTCTATTCTGTGTATATTCATTGGTTTGTATGTTTGTACATCTTTAGCCTAATTTCAATTTGTTATTTTTTCTATCCCTTCCCATTTCTTTCTTTCTATCTTTCTGTCTTCCTCTGTATTTCTCTATCTATCTATCTAATCTATCTATTCTCAGCCAGTTTCCTTCTTTCTATCTATCTATCTGTATATATGTAGATGTTGACTTGTATGTCAGTATGTCTTTAGTCTGTTGAAATTCATATAAGGTGATCAGTATTTAGCTGTAATGCAAGTTGAATCTGTTCTGAGAATCTTGAGTTGGTAGGTGGTTTATATAATAAGTTGGGTTATTTTACCATGTGCCTGGGCTAAGCTCATTGCCAGGATTTTGATTGGCTACTGGTTTTATTGTGGATACTTTGATCCATATATACCCCCCAAAATACTTGTGTTCTAGTAGTTGTTATAGGGTCTGTATTCAGTTTTAGTCTCCTTCTTTTATCTGGTGATTGAACACTTGTTACAGCCATTGAGGGAATGTGAGTATGATATGATGATTCTACAAAGCCTGATTCTATTTTGGGTTTATTTCTTTTTATTCTTCTTTTCTGTTTATCCATTCTTTTCTTTTTCCTTCTAACATTTCTATCATTTATTATTCATTATGTGTATGTGTGTGTACAAAACAGCTTTTAAATACAATGTCCAGTTTACTCATTGATGACACACTACCATAAATGGTATAGTTGTTTGTTTTCTTTGAGCTAACTAATCACTGTATTCTTGTAATACACCAGAAAACATAAACGTCTTTACTGAACCAACATTTATAGATTTCTCCTGATGAACATTCTGACTTTGCTTTGCAATTAATTTACTGTCTTCCAACTTCCCTTAATAATTTTACTTGCCACACATCATCTAATTAGATGATAACTGAAAAATCCACATGGGATTCTTATATGCCACTACTGTGCGCAGAGTAATGCTGAAAGAAAGGGTCACCAGCCTGGTAACAAAGAGGGTGGCAGTGCCCAATGTACTTCACAGAAATAATGGCCAAGAAAGAGTAAAAAGAGAGAGTCATGTACAAGGACATGGGGTAACAAAAAAAAAAAAAGACTGCAATGAACTTAAAGGAAGAACTGCTATGAAGTGGGGGGAGGGGTGGTAGGGGTTGATTAACAACTGGCAGACATCACATACACCACTACTTCCAACATCTAGGCCATAATTCAGTGAGGTTTTGGCATTTTGCTATAATACGGCTAATGCTCAGTTGACCACAGACAACTGCAGTTCTGAAAACACAGATAAATCATAAATGGTATAAACTGTTTGTTTTCTTCTAATCACTCTCGTTTTTCTGTATGTGTGGTGCACGAAAAAGTCTTTAAGTACAATGTCCAGTTTACTCATTGATGACACGCTACCATAAATGGTATAGTTGTTTGTTTTCTTTGAGCTAACTAATCACTGTATTCTTGTATACACCAGAAAACATAAAACGTCTTTTACTGAACCAACATTCATAGATTTCTCCTGATGACATTCTGACTTTGCTTTGCAATTAATTTACTGTCTTCCAACTTCCCTTAATAATTTTTACTCTCCTCACATCTAATCAGATTCCAGTCACTTGACAAACACCAATCACCTGAAGTCAGACAAAAAGAATCAGTTTTTTCTTCTTTTGGTCGGCTTCTCTCGGGCGAATTCTGCTGTGCGAATACGAGGCTATTGATTCATTTTCTACAACTGACCAGTGGCATTTAGGCTTGTCAATGCTTCATGTTGCCAACAGTTGGAGCTGTCTAAACAGAGAAGAATCCACTGCATTCTATAGAGCATAACATCAACACTGGTGATGTCCAGGATGGATGGATGGTGGGTGGAGAGGGAATCAGTGCGGCAGGGTGTGTGTGTGTGGGGGGGTGTAGCTAAACACATAGCTGGACTAGAGTAATGGCAGAGGACAACAAACAGAGAATTGGGGTAAAAGAGGGCCAGCTGTCAATGTGAACGTTCTATCTCTTGGGAGATGGCTATTATGTCATGAAGAGGCTATCAAGAACTAGATGAAAAAGAGACTAAAGAAATACAAATGCTTGTTAACTCAAGAGAAAACATTATCATATGCAAAGTATTTACTGATCCTATATAATGAAACAGAATACACAAACATACATATATATTATATTGCTATAGTGTATGGTTAACCCTATCTCAGTGAGTTAGAGGTGGCAAAAGATCTTGCAGTATTATTAGGAGTACTCAATACCAGTGATAGAGCTATCATTATACATACTATCAGGACCTGTGGTAACCACAGTATGATAATTTAATCATTACAACATTTGATATGTTTATGTTTTGTTATTGAAAATAGCACAATATGTAAAAATAGTATGCTAATCTTGATTTAACTCTCTCACTCTGTTTTCTTTCTTTCCTTCTTTTCATTATGTTTGATTGAAACAGAATAGCACTATCACTCACTCTCTTCATCCTACTTACTTTCTTTCTTATTATATTCTTTTCTGTGTAGCATGTCCTTTTTTCCCTTCTCTTTCTTTATGATAAAAACAGAATGGTTTATTATTTAGCTGAGGTGATGACACTCATAAAAAATAAGAATTCTGCAGAGAAACAACACCAAATACTCAGAATTTATATTTTTGCATTTAATCTCAGTCTGATTTTTAACCAGAGGGTGTTGCAAGATGATAACAGAGTATTGATATATAGATATGAATAATAAATATATTAGTTTGTAGAAGCAAGAGCAAACTCATAAGTGATATTTTCCTATGGAAGCCAGCACATAGGCACACCAGTATGGACCATCCAGCAAAGACCTACATTGACAAGCTCTGTAGAGATACTGGATGCTGCACAGAGGACCTCTTGAGAGCAACGAGTGATAGGGATGGTTGGCAAGAGATTGTCATGGTTATCTGTGCTACTGATGATGATATATATATTTATTGTTGCAGAATCACATTCATGCTATAAATATATATGATATAAAAATATATACACAAATTTATATATATATATAATATATGAACATAACCTTTTGATTTTTTAAAATAGGCTAGAGAACTTATGATTTAAATGATCTTGGATCCCAAATGATCATCCTTGTTTGTAATTAAACATTGTTAGTAATATCAGAAAAAGATTTTTATATATATGAGGTTAATCCCAAAAGTTAGGTCTCCAAAATATTGCAGGTTCAATCCTGACCATGAAAGATATAAAAGAATACTTAACATAGCTTTTCACTTGTACCTGGTCATGATTAACAGAATTCTCATTCTACCCAAGTGGATTAAATAAAGTGTTCATTTTGAAGTTTTGTGAAAGTCTCCCGATTATGACATGAAGGTTCCAGAGTTTGAAGAGAAGGTTTCCAAGTTTAAGTAGGTTTCCTGAGTTCAGAAAAGAAACCTTGAATAAGGCCAAAATGTTTGTTTATAAATCAATAAAAATGAGCACAACAGTCTGAAAAATCCAAATAATACATATAGATAGATATGCTTGATACCATACAACTGTGCAAACAAATTATTATTATTATTATTATTATTATTATTATTATTATTATTATAGCCAAATCTCTCACTGATCTTCTAACCTGGTTTGGTCATTGGGGTGATACTAATATAGTATGTCTTGGAATGGAATGACCTAGTGGAGTCCAACCCTCTTCAGGTCTACAACTGGTTTGAATTCAAAGTTTTCCTTCTCCTAGACCAGTTGCCATAGCAAGGTTAAAAAGCCTAGTCTGCTCTGCTATTTACCCATAGTTAAAGGATTTGGTTTGGTTTGGTTTGTTTTACGGCATATCAACCTCAGTGGGTCATTTAATGCTGATAAAGATTTGAAATAAAGTCAATCTTAATGGATACTCATTTTTTTTTTTATAAATACATTTTTCTATTTAACCCACAGATGGGACCCTAACAGGTACTAACACTCCGGGTCAGAGTGGACCAGGGAGCAATGGTGATGAAGAGGTGCTCCACATTCCTCCAGAACTGGAACCTCACCATCAGAGGTTTAATGTCATACCCAGGACATGAAGACACTCAGGCACCGCCTTCTAGCACCCATATAATAAAAAGGGCTTGGGGCTTCCATAAGGCAATAGGGTTGGGGCAATCATATAGGGGCTAGGGCTTAACGTGACCGTCTAGCCTAAGAAAGGGTCAAAGTGGAGTATTGCAAGTCATGGACTGCTCTTCCCCTGGTTTTATCCTTAAGCATCACAGGTCGCCGCCAACAGCTGGCCCCATTGGGGGTGTCTTACCCCTCTGCAGAGGTGCAGTTGGTGCATTCTAAAGTCCCAGCCGACAGGGTAGCATAGTTAAAGGGAGAATAATTGGATTCATACATTTCCAAAGTCTCTAATTGCTATATGAAATGCAAACAGCATTGTTCGGGAGTCGACTTCCTACATCAATAAATGTTAGGCCATCAATGATACAAAAAATGAACACTGAAAATATAAAATATGATTGTAATCAACATTTACATGAATCAAATTTTGCATTAAATAATCTATAAAGAGTTGATATGTCATTAACAAATAAACCAAACCAAACCTTTTTCTTTTTTTTTTTTTTTTTTTTTTCATTCTTCAGGTTTTCCTCTTTCCAAGATGCCACAGTTTCATTTTGTGTCACACTCTAACATGAAGAGAATCATTTCCATTGTTCGCAGAACAAAAGTGAAGACTTCAGACAGACAAGGCAGCAAGGCTTCTATATTTCACAAACTTACTACTACCTCCACCTCCTCCTCCTCGGTTTTTTCACCAAACCAACTTACCACCCTCCACCCCATATCATTCAAGTCTGTCAGAAAGTTGTTAACAATGACTTACTTCCTTCCATTCTCACCTTTGACACCTGGCCATTGATAATGCATCCATCAGAAAAAAAAAAAACAAGAACACTTTTGATTAGAAAGGAAACAAAGGCCAATAACAACTATGGTATACAATCTAGTTTGGTAACCGAGTCAGGAAAAATGAAAAATTATATATATATATATATATATATTTCGTAGATTTGGGGGGAACTCAATAGACAAAAAAAAAAATTATAAGCCACAACAAATGAGTCGAGATAATAAATATTAGAAAGTGCTCAATATGTGCATGTAGTGCAATTGTAGTATACAATCTAGTTTGGTAACCAAGTCAGGATAAGATGAATAAATAATATATATATATATATATATATTTACCAACCCCTCCACACAAGCAGAAATGTGACACAAGGTCAATTTCTAAAGCTAGATCATTCAAATACTAGCTTATACAAGCCACCCTATTTGGCAGTAATTAAGCTAGCTCCTGTGGAGAGTTTAACATGTTTGAATTTAGAGTTTTCCTCCTCCTAGACTGGTTAACATACCAAGTTTGAAGAGCCCAGACCACCCTTCTATTTACCCATAGCTGGAGGGAGATTAATTGGATTCATACTTTTAAACCAAATCACCAACGAAAATTAACTATCCAGGTTTCACCAAAAGGATCTTCTCAGTTGGTACAGCATCTGCCTAGAAATTGCAATTTGTTTCATAATAGCCTCACCAACTCAGCTTATGAGTAGCAAAGCTTAGGTAATGTGATATGTGTAGAAAAGTAGGGAGCTGATGATAGGTGTGGCATCCACCACAGATGCAAAATAATCTCCCTAGTCTAGCATAGCAAAAGGGGATAGAATCCCTTATTATTCAGTGGGTACCAACAATAGGCCATTCTAATGACATTATTTTATATATATATATATATTATATATATGGCAATAGCATAATTTTTACAGATCATTGCCGTCCCTCACAATCCCACAACCCCACCACCAGAACCCTTCCTTGCATGAGCCTCAAATGGACTCATCAAACCTGCTGCAGATCTACAAAGTTTGACGCAATATGGACATTGAAAAGACTTCTTCCCTGTTGAAATGAGATGATTCAGATGAATCGGATGAGTCAGATGATAAAATTTGATGCTTATGCACCACCATATGTCTCTTAAGACCAGAAAGCCGACTTACAGACCTTGCCCCAATATAGCACAAAGAGAACATTATTTACTCCTGGAATCTGCATGGATTGACCCAGGTGAGATTTCCTATGATTGACATAGCCAGCCCTTGAAAAGCAAAACTCGACCACATGTCAGACACTTCCAACCCTCCATGTTCTCTCCAATATGACAGGTGTTGAAGTTGACGCTTTAGGTTTTCATGCACGATTCTTTCACTCTCATAACTGGTACAGCCATCATCCACATGAACTTCCAGTCAGTTTTCTCTTAGTGCCAGCTTTTTTCCCAGTTGTCAGGACTTATTTTTTTTTTACAAGGTTGTTTTTTAAGCAATCCTTATACCTCTTCTTAGGTTTATGCTGCGGCCTTTTGCCATCACGCAGCTGACCGTAAAAAAAGTTGCTTTGGCATCTAGCATCACCCATACGCACAACATGACCTGCCCAACGCATTTGAGCCGTTATGATAAGGTTTCAATACTTGAGCATCCTGCCCTTGCAAGGATTCTGTTTAGGCGTTTCGGAATTCCACTTGGATGTCTAGAATACGTCTCAAACATTTCTGATGAAAGTGTTCAAGAATTTTCAGATGTCTTCTAAACAATGTCCATGTCTCCGAGGAGTACAATAAAACACTCAAACACGCAGGACCTATAAACCTTTATGTCAGGTCGCTTGATGCGCTACTGGTAACTATGATGTAATCCGTACAACCTGTTTCATAGTCGGGTCATCGGCGACTAAACCGGTAACCCACAATTTTTATCTGATGAGGCGGGTGGCTAGACATCCTGCAGGACGAAAAACAAGACCTGTTCAAAGGGCGGAGGAAGCTATTAGCTCAACGGCCATCTAGAACCTTTTTTTTTTTTTTTTTTTTTTTTTTTTTGGAGTGTTGGACCCTTATTCCTTGTTAGGTTATCCATCTAAGAGAAGGACAACTCTGATTTAACACCTGCAATTGACATGATTGCCGTTATCTTGCTTAGGCTTGTCACTGGACAACAATCATGAAAATTTAGAGAGTGGTATTCGTGTTGTACAAGCGTTTACCCACTAATAATATCATGATGTACAATGTTCCTTCTTTCTTTCTTTCATCTATTGTTGTCCAGTGACAGCCTAAAGCAAGATAACTGGCAATCATGTCAATTGCAGGTGTTAAAATCAGAGTTGTCCTTCTCTTAGATGGATAACCTAACAGGAATAAGGGGTCCAACACTCCCCAAAAAAAAAAAAAAAAAAAAAAAAAAAAGGTTCTAGATGGCGTTGAGCTAATAGCTTCCTCCGCCCTTTGAACAGGTCTTGTTTTTCGTCCTGCAGGATGTCTAGCCACCCTCCTCATCAGATAAAATCTGTGGGGTTACCGTTTAGTCGCCGATGACCCGACTAATGAAAACAGGTTGTACTGGATTACATAGTACCAGTAGCGCATCAGCGACTGACATAAAGGTTTATAGGTCCTGCGTGTTGAGTGTTTATTGTACTCTCGGAGACATGGACATTGTTTAGAAGACATCTGAAAATTCTTGAACACTTCATCAGAAATGTTTGAGACGTATTCTAGACATCAAGTGGAATTCCGAAACGCCTAACACAGAAGGTCCTTGCAAGGGCAGGATGCTCAAGTATTGAACTCTTATCATAACGGCTCAAATGCGTTGGGCAGGTCATGTTGTGCGTATGGGTGATGCTAGATTGCCAAAGCAACTTTTTTACGGTCAGCTGGCGTGATGGCAAAAGGCCGCAGCATAAACCTAAGAAGAGGTATAAGGATTGCTTAAAAAACAACCTTGTAAAAAATAAAAATAAGTCCTGACAACTGGGAAAAGCTGGCACTAAAGAGAACTGACTGGAGAGTTCATGGTGATGATGGCTGTACAGTTATGAGAGTGAAAGAATCGTGCATGAAAACCTAAAGCGTCAACTTCAACACCTGTCATATTGGAGAGAACATGGAGGGTTGGAAGTGTCTGACATGTGGTCGAGTTTTGCTTTCAAGGGCTGGCTATGTCAATCATAGGAAATCTCACCTGGGTCAATCCATGCAGATTCCAGAGTAAATAATGTGTTTGTTGCTATATGTGGCAAGGTCTGTAAGTCGGCTTCTGGTCTTAAGAGACATATGGTGGTGCATAAGCATCAAATTTTATCATCTGACTCATCCGATTCATTGCATCTCATTCAACAGGGAAGAAGTCTTTTCATGTCATATTGCGTCAAACTTTGTAGATCTGCAGCAGGTTTGATGAGTCATTTGAGGGCTCATGCAAGGGAGGGTTCTTGGTGGTGGGGTTGTGGATTGTGAGGGACGGCAATGATCTGTAAAGATTATGCTATTGCCATATATATATATATATATATATATATATATATATAAATAGTAATGTCATTAGAATGGCTATTTGTTGGTACCTACTGAATAATAAGGGATTCTATCCCCTTTTGCTAGTGCTAGACTAGGGAGATTATTTTTGCATCTGTGGTGGATGCCACACCTAATCATCAGCTCCTACTTTTCTACACATATCACATACCTAAGCTTTGCTACTCATAAGCTGAGTTGGTGAGGCTATTATGAAACAATTGCAATTTCTAGCAGATGCTGTACCAACTGAGAAGATCCTTTTGGTGAAACCTGGATAGTTATTTTCGTTGGTGATTTGGTTTAAAAGTTGAATCCAATTAATCTCCCTCAGCTATGGGTAAATAGAAGGGTGGTCTGGCTCTTCAAACTTGGATGTTAACCAGTCTAGGAGGGGAAAACTCTAATTCAAACATGTTTAACTCTCCACAGGGCTAGCTTAATTACTGCCAAATAGGGTGGCTTGTAAGCTAGTATTTGAATGATCTAGCTTTAGAAATTGACCTTGTGTCACATTCTGCTTGTGTGGAGGGGTTGGTAAATATATATATATATATATATATGTTATTTATTCATCTTATTCCTGACTTGGTTACCAAACTAGATTGTATACTACAATTGCACTACATGCACATATTGAGCACTTTCTAAATATTTATTATCTCGACTCATTTGTTTGTGGCTTATAATTTTTTTTTTTGTTCTATTGAGTTCCCCCAAATCTACGAAATATATATATATATATATATATAATTTATTCATTTTATTCCTGACTCGGTTACCAAACTAGATTGTATACCATAGTTTGTTATTGGCCTTTGTTTCCCTTTCTAATCAAAAGTGTTCTTGTTTTTTTTTTTTTCTGATGGATATGCATTATCAATGGCCAGTGTCAAAGGCTGAGAATGGAAGGAAGTAAGTCATTGTTAACAAGTATTCTGACAGACTTGAATGGATATGGTGGTGGAGGGTGGTAAGTTGGTTTGGTGAAAAACCGAGGAGGAGGAGGTGGAGGTAGTAGTAAGTTGTGGAATATAGAAGCCTTGCTGCCTTGTCTGTCTGAAGTCTTCACTTTGTTCTGCGAACAATGGAAAATGATTCTCTTTCATGTTAGAGTGTGACACAAAATGAAACTGTGGCATCTTGGAAAGAGGAAAAACCTGAAGAATGAAAAAAAAAAAAAAAAAAGAGAAAAGGTTTGGTTTGGTTTATTTGTTTAATGACATATCAACTCTTTTTAGATTATTTAATGCCAAAATTTGATTCATTTGTAAATGTTTGATTACAATCATAAATTTTATATTTTCAGTGTTTCATTTTTTTGTATCATTGATGGCCTAACATTTATTGATGTAGGAAGTCGACTCCCGAACAATGCTGTTTGCATTTCATATAGCAATTAGAGACTTTGGAAATGTAATGAATCCAATTATTCCCCTTTAACTATGCTACCCTGTCGGCTGGACTTTAGAATGCACCAACTGCACCTCTGCAGAGGGTAAGACACCCCAATGGGGCCAGCTGTTGGCGGGACCTGTGATGCTTAAGGATAAAACCAGGGGAATGAGCAGTCCATGACTTGCAATACCCCACTTTGACCCTTTCTTAGGCTAGACGGTCACGTTAAGCCCTAGCCCCTATATGATTGCCCCAACCCTATTGCCCTTATGGCAAGCCCCAAGCCCTTTTTATTATATGGGTGCTAGAAGGCGGTGCCTGAGTGTCTTCATGTCCTGGGTATGACATTAAACTCTCTGATGGTGAGGTTCCAGTTCTGGAGGAATGTGGAGCACCTCTTCATCACCATTGCTCCCTGGTCCACTCTGACCCGGAGTGTTAGTACCTGTTAGGGTCCCATCTGTGGGTTAAATAGAAAATATTTATAAAAAAAAAATGAGTATCCATTAAGATTGACTTTATTTCAAATCTTTATCAGCATTAAATGACCCACTGAGGTTGATATGCCGTAAACAAACAAACCAAACCAAAAATCTTTAACTATGGGTAAATAGCAGAGCAGACTAGGCTTTTTTAACCTTGCTATGGCAACTGGTCTAGGAGAAGGAAAACTTTGAATTCAAACCAGTTGTAGACCTGAAGAGGGTTGGACTCCACTAGGTCATTCCATTCCAAGACATACTATATTAGTATCACCCAATGACCAAACCAGGTTAGAAGATCAGTGAGAGATTTGGCTATAATAATAATAATAATAATAATAATAATAATAATAATAATAATTTGTTTGCACAGTTGTATGGTATCAAGCATATCTATCTATATGTATTATTTGGATTTTTCAGACTGTTGTGCTCATTTTTATTGATTTATAAACACAACATTTTGGCCTTATTCAAGTGTTTCTTTCTGAACTCAGGAACCTACTTAAACTTGGAAACTTCTCTTCAAACTCTGGAACCTTCATGTCATAATCGGGAGAACTTCACAAACTTCAAATGAACACTTTATTTAATCCACTGGGGTAGAATGAGAATTCTGTTAATCATGACCAGGTACAAGTGAAAAGCTATGTTAAGTATTCTTTATATCTTTCATGGTCAGGATTGAACCTGCATATTTTGGAGACCTAAATTTTGGGATTAACCTCATATATATAAAATCTTTTTCTGATATTACTAACAATGTTTAATTACAAACAAGGATGATCATTTGGGGATTAAAGATCATTTAAATCATAAGTTCTCTAGCCTATTTTTTAAAAATCAAAAGGTTATGTTCATATATTATATATATATAAATTTGTGTATATATTTTTTATATTCATATATATTTATAGCATGAATGTGATTCTGCAACAATAAATATATATATCATCATCAGTAGCACAGATAACCATGACAATCTCTTGCCAACCATCCCTATCACTCGTTGCTCTCAAGAGGTCCTCTGTGCAGCATCCAGTATCTCTACAGAGCTTGTCAATGTAGGTCTTTGCTGGATGGTCCATACTGGTGTGCCTATGTGCTGGCTTCCATAGGAAAATATCACTTATGAGTTTGCTCTTGCTTCTACAAACTAATATATTTATTTATTCATATCTATATATCAATACTCTTGTTATCATCTTGCAACACCCTCTGGTTAAAAATCAGACTGAGATTAAATGCAAAAATATAAATTCTGAGTATTTGGTGTTGTTTCTCTGCAGAATTCTTATTTTTTATGAGTGTCATCACCTCAGCTAAATAATAAACCATTCTGTTTTTATCATAAAGAAAGAGAAGGGAAAAAAGGACATGCTACACAGAAAGAATATAATAAGAAAGAAAGTAAGTAGGAGAAAGAGAGTGAGTGATAGTGCTATTCTGTTTCAATCAAACATAATGAAAAGAAGGAAAGAAAGAAAACAGAGTGAGAGAGTTAAATCAAGATTAGCATACTATTTTTACATATTGTGCTATTTTGCAATAACAAACATAAACATATCAAATGTTGTAATGATTAAATTATCATACTGTGGTTTATCCACAGGTCCTGATAGTATGTATATGATAGCTCTATCACTGGTATTGAGTACTCCTAATAATACTGCAAGATCTTTTGCCACCTCTAACTCACTGAGATAGGGTTAACCATACACTATAGCAATATATATATATGTATGTTTGTGTATTCTTGTTCATATATTAGGATCAGTAAATACTTTTGCATATGATAATGTTTTCTCTGAGTTAACAAGCATTTGTATTTCTTTAGTCTCTTTTTCATCTAGTTCTTGATAGCCTCTTCATGACATAATAGCCATCTCCCAAGAGATAGAACGTTCACATTGACAGCTGGCCCTCTTTTACCCAATTCTCTGTTTGTTGTCCTCTGCCATTACTCTAGTCCAGCTATGTGTTTAGCTACACCCCCCCACACACACACCCTGCCGCACTGATTCCCTCTCCACCCACCATCCATCCATCCTGGACATCACCAGTGTTGATGTTATGCTCTATAGAATGCAGTGGATTCTTCTCTGTTTAGACAGCTCCAACTGTTGGCAACATGAAGCATTGACAAGCCTAAATGCCACTGGTCAGTTGTAGAAAATGAATCAATAGCCTCGTATTCGCACAGCAGAATTCGCCCGAGAGAAGCCGACCAAAAAGAAGAAAAAACTGATTCTTTTTTGTCTGACTTCAGGTGATTGGTGTTTGTCAAGTGACTGGAATCTGATTAGATGTGAGGAGAGTAAAAATTATTAAGGGAAGTTGAAGACAGTAAATTAATTGCAAAGCAAAGTCAGAATGTCATCAGGAGAAATCTATGAATGTTGGTTCAGTAAAGACGTTTATGTTTTCTGGTGTATACAAGAATACAGTGATTAGTTAGCTCAAAGAAAACAAACAACTATACCATTTATGGTAGCGTGTCATCAATGAGTAAACTGGACATTGTACTTAAAGACTTTTTCGTGCACACACATACAGAAAACGAGAGTGATTAGAAGAAAACAAACAGTTATACCATTTATGATTTATCTGTGTTTTCAGAACTGCAGTTGGTCTGTGGTCACTGAGCATTAGCCGTATTATAGCAAAATGCCAAAACCTCACTGAATTATGGCCTAGATGTTGGAAGTAGTGGTGTATGTGATGGTCTGCCAGTTGTTAATCAACCCCTACCACCCCTCCCCCACTTCATAGCAGTTCTTCCTTTAAGTTCATTGCAGTCTTTTTTTTTTTTGTTACCCCCATGTCCTTGTACATGACTCTCTCTTTTTTACTCTTTCTTGGCCATTATTTCTGTGAAGTACATTGGGCACTGCCACCCTCTTTGTTACCAGGCTGGTGACCCTTTCTTTCAGCATTACTCTGCGCACAGTAGTGGCATATAAGAATCCCATGTGGATTTTTCAGTTATCATCTAATTAGATGATGTGTGGCAAGTAAAATTATTAAGGGAAGTTGGAAGACAGTAAATTAATTGCAAAGCAAAGTCAGAATGTCATCAGGAGAAATCTATAAATGTTGGTTCAGTAAAGACGTTTATGTTTTCTGGTGTATACAAGAATACAGTGATTAGTTAGCTCAAAGAAAACAAACAACTATACCATTTATGGTAGTGTGTCATCAATGAGTAAACTGGACATTGTATTTAAAAGCTGTTTTGTACACACACATACACATAATGAATAATAAATGATAGAAATGTTAGAAGGAAAAAGAAAAGAATGGATAAACAGAAAAGAAGAATAAAAAGAAATAAACCCAAAATAGAATCAGGCTTTGTAGAATCATCATATCATACTCACATTCCCTCAATGGCTGTAACAAGTGTTCAATCACCAGATAAAAGAAGGAGACTAAAACTGAATACAGACCCTATAACAACTACTAGAACACAAGTATTTTGGGGGTATATATGGATCAAAGTATCCACATAAAACCAGTAGCCAATCAAAATCCTGGCAATGAGCTTAGCCCAGGCACATGGTAAATAACCCAACTTATTATATAAACCACCTACCAACTCAAGATTCTCAGAACAGATTCAACTTGCATTACAGCTAAATACTGATCACCTTATATGAATTTCAACAGACTAAAGACATACTGACATACAAGTCAACATCTACATATATACAGATAGATAGATAGAAAGAAGGAAACTGGCTGAGATAGATAGATAGATAGATAGATAGAGAAATACAGAGGAAGACAGAAAAATAGAAAGAAATGGGCAGGGATAGAAAAAATAACAAATTGAAATTAGGCTAAAGATGTACAAACATACAAACCAATGAATATACACAGAATAGAGATAGAAAGAAAAATAGATCCTAGCAAGTGTATTAAAAGTTAAGCAGTGATGAGCCTGTTCAGTATTTAGATAGGAAACCATTTAAGCAACAGCTGTAAGAAACCAAATATGAAAATGACCCGAAAGGGTTGATATATTCCATTAAACAAAATAACCAACCAACCAACCAACCAATCCTAAAATCCTATTATAAGCAAAATATTTGAAAACTCTATCGGTAAATTCACCAGCAAAATCTTATGGTTCCAGTTCAAGCTTCTGACTCTAACATTTATGTATATGTATCCGAGTAGTTTTTCTGGGTTTATTTGGTAGAATATCTGTTTTAGATTTGTTGTTTGGTAGTATTTTAAATATAACACTACTTCATGAAAACTTAAAATTCACCAGCAAAATCTTAGGGTTCCAGTTCAAGCTTCTGACTCTAACACTATCAGCAGAAACCATTCTTTTGTCAGCATAAATGATACTAGAACCAACAATTGCATTTGAAACAATATCTAATGAGCTGTAATATATCAACATTCCAGTTCAAGCTTCTGACTCTAACATTTATGTATATGCATCCGAGTAGTTTTTCTGGGTTTATTTGGTAGAATATCTGTTTTAGATTTGTTGTTTGGTAGTATTTTTTTCGTATTTGTTTTAGGTTGCTACATTCTGTTAAAATGTGTTTGATTGTGTAGGGTTTTTGGCATGGTATGCAATATGGGGCTGCTTCTTTTTTGAGGAGGTATGAATGGGTAATGTATGAGTGTCCTATTCTTAGTCTGGATAATATTACTTCTTCTTTTCTGGATATTTTGGTTTGATTTATTTGAAGTTTTCCTATTTGTGGCATTATTTCATGTAGTTTGTTGTTTTGGGAGTTATTGATAAATAAGATTTATTGTATGTATTAATTAATCATTTTTTTGTCAGCATAAATGATACTAGAACCAACAATTGCATTTGAAACAATATCTAATGAGCTGTAATATATCAACATTCAGTGGGTCAAACAATCAGTAACTACAAACCACCCTGTGGACATAGACTTTGGGCAATGGTTTCATTAGTTTTCTTATTCTATCTATGATAAAAGTCAGGGTTGCATTTCAAAAGTTATTAGTTGATCAGCCACACTGTAAATTTCATTGGCCAATGGCGGGAAATGTGTTGCATTTCAGAACTCATAGACGAAAACATTTTGAGCAAAATTCCGCAAGATGAGCATAAGTATTCAGCAGATATTTTCTTGTGCCATTGAATATAGTGTTAGAACAATACACTTGTAGACTTTCTTGGCTCCAGGCAATGATTTACTCTTTTCTGTTTTTCTTTGATCTATTGTCTTTATTTTGATTTCTTTCATTTATCTTTCTTTCTTTCTGAGATTCTCCAATTTCTGTTTCCTTTCATCCTTTGTTTCTGTTATTGTTGTCTATGTCTTATGTGTTTGCTTTTTGTTTTTTAATTCTTTTTTTTTCTATGTTTATTGTTTACTTAGTCCATCCTCCTTTTGTTTATCATTCTTATTATTTTATTGTTTGATTTCTTTTCTTGTTTATCTCTTTGACTCTTTCTTATCTTTATCAATTTTTATAAATCTTTTCTTTCATATGGTTAATTATTTTATACAAACTTCTAACTGGAATCAGATTTAAGCAACTTCACTCAAAACTTTTGTATTTATAAAATCTCTTCATAAGACTTTATATTCTGCATTTAAGCAACAGCAGGTACTGTAAGCAACTTGAGTCCTTTGTTTATCAAAATGACTTGATTTGGCATTAAATGACCCAAAAAGGGTTGATATGCCGTAAAACTTCTAACTGGAATCAGATTTAAGCAACTTCACTCAAAACTTTTGTATTTATAAATCTCTTCATAAGACTTTATATTCTGCATTTAAGCAACAGCAGGTACTGTAAGCAACTTGAGTCCTTGTTTATCAAAATGACTTGATTTGGCATTAAATGACCCAAAAAGGGTTGATGCCGTAAAACTTCTAACTGGAATCAGATTTTAAGCAACTTCACTCAAAACTTTTGTATTTATAAAATCTCTTCATAAGACTTTATATTCTGCATTTAAGCAACAGCAGGTACTGTAAGCAACTTGAGTCCTTTGTTTATCAAAATGACTTGATTTGGCATTAAATGACCCAAAAAGGGTTGATATGCCGTAAAACTTCTAACTGGAATCAGATTTAAGCAACTTCACTCAAAACTTTTGTATTTATAAAATCTCTTCATAAGACTTTATATTCTGCATTTAAGCAACAGCAGGTACTGTAAGCAACTTGAGTCCTTTGTTTATCAAAATGACTTGATTCGGCATTAAATGACCCAAAAAGGTTTGATATGCCGTAAAACAAAACAACCAATCAACCTGAATCTTTTGTTTATCAAAATGACTTGATTTGGCATTAAATGACCCCAAAAGGGTTGATATGCCGTAAACCAAAACAACCAATCAACCTGAATCTTTTGTTTATCAAAATGACTTGATTCGGCATTAAATGACCCCAAAAGGGTTGATATGCCGTAAAACAAAACAACCAATCAACCTGAATCTTTGTTTATAAAAATGACTTGATTCGGCATTAAATGACCCCAAAAGGGTTGATATGCCGTAAACAAAACAACCAATCAACCTGAATCTTTTGTTTATCAAAATGACTTGATTCAGCATTAAATGACCCAAAAGGGTTGATATGCCGTAAAACAAAACAACCAATCAACCTGAATCTTTTGTTTATCAAAATGACTTGATTCAGCATTAAATGACCCAAAAGGGTTGATATGCTGTAAAACAAAACAACCAATCAACCTGAATCTTTTGTTTATCAAAATGACTTGATTCAGCATTAAATGACCCCAAAAGGGTTGATATGCCGTAAAACAAAACAACCAATCAACCTGAATCTTTTGTTTATAAAAATGACTTGATTCGGCATTAAATGACCCAAAAAGGGTTGATATGCCGTAAAACTTCTAACTGGAATCAGATTTAAGCAACTTCACTCAAAACTTTTGTATTTATAAAATCTCTTCATAAGACTTTATATTCTGCATTTAAGCAACAGCAGGTACTGTAAGCAACTTGAGTCCTTTGTTTATCAAAATGACTTGATTCGGCATTAAATGACCCAAAAAGGTTGATATGCCGTAAAACAAACAACCAATCAACCTGAATCTTTTGTTTATCAAAATGACTTGATTTGGCATTAAATGACCCCAAAAGGGTTGATATGCCGTAAAACAAAACAACCAATCAACCTGAATCTTTGTTTATCAAAATGACTTGATTCGGCATTAAATGACCCCAAAAGGGTTGATATGCCGTAAAACAAAACAACCAATCAACCTGAATCTTTGTTTATAAAATGACTTGATTCGGCATTAAATGACCCCAAAAGGGTTGATATGCCGTAAACCAAAAACCAATCAACCTGATCTTTTGTTTATCAAAATGACTTGATTCAGCATTAAATGACCCAAAAGGGTTGATATGCCGTAAAACAAAACAACCAATCAACCTGAATCTTTTGTTTATCAAAATGACTTGATTCAGCATTAAATGACCCCAAAAGGGTTGATATGCGTAAAAAAAACAACCAATCAACCTGAATCTTTTGTTTATCAAAATGACTTGATTCAGCATTAAATGACCCCCAAAGGGTTGATATGCCGTAAAACAAAACAACCAATCAACCTGAATCTTTGTTTATCAAAATGACTTGATTCGGCATTAAATGACCCCAAAAGGGTTGATATGCCGTAAACCAAAACAACCAATCAACCTGAATCTTTTGTTTATCAAAATGACTTGATTCGGCATTAAATGACCCCAAAAGGGTTGATATGCCGTAAACAAAACAACCAATCAACCTGAATCTTTGTTTATAAAAATGACTTGATTCGGCATTAAATGACCCAAAAGGGTTGATATGCCGTAAACCAAAACAACCAATCAACCTGAATCTTTGTTTATCAAAATGACTTGATTCGGCATTAAATGACCCCAAAAGGTTGATATGCCGTAAACAAAACAACCAATCAACCTGAATCTTTTGTTTATAAAAATGACTTGATTCGGCATTAAATGACCCAAAAGGGTTGATATGCCGTAAACAAAACAACCAATCAACCTGAATCTTTTTGTTATCAAAATGACTTGATTCAGCATTAAATGACCCCAAAAGGGTTGATATGCCGTAAAACAAAACAACCAATCAACCTGAATCTTTTGTTTATCAAAATGACTTGATTCGCATTAAATGACCCAAAAGGGTTGATATGCGTAAAACAAAACAACCAATCAACCTGAATCTTTGTTTATCAAAATGACTTGATTCGGCATTAAA
Organism: Doryteuthis pealeii; assembly: GCA_023376005.1. Classification (NCBI taxonomy): domain Eukaryota; kingdom Metazoa; phylum Mollusca; class Cephalopoda; order Myopsida; family Loliginidae; genus Doryteuthis; species Doryteuthis pealeii. The sequence continues at coordinate 4,190,051 of CM042156.1, forward strand.
TGACCCCAAAAGGGTTGATATGCCGTAAAACAAAACAACCAATCAACCTGAATCTTTGTTTATCAAATGACTTGATTCAGCATTAAATGACCCAAAAGGGTTGATATGCCGTAAACAAAACAACCAATCAACCTGAATCTTTTGTTTATCAAAATGACTTGATTCGGCATTAAATGACCCCAAAAGGGTTGATATGCCGTAAAAACAAAACAACCAATCAACCTGAATCTTTGTTTATCAAAATGACTTGATTCGGCATTAAATGACCCCAAAAGGGTTGATATGCCGTAAAACAAAACAACCAATCAACCTGAATCTTTTGTTTATCAAAATGACTTGATTCGGCATTAAATGACCCCAAAAGGGTTGATATGCCGTAAAACAAAACAACCAATCAACCTGAATCTTTTGTTTATCAAAATGACTTGATTCAGCATTAAATGACCTGAAAGAGGTGGGGTCCTGCGTATCGCATTGGGGCAAAAGAGGGCCAACAATTCTGGAACTCTGGGGAATGTGTAGTACCCCTTTATCGCCATTACTCCCAGGTCCACTCTGATCTGGAGTAGTAGTAACTATTAGCGTCCCATCTATGAGTTAAATAGATTAAAAATAAGTATTAGAAATATTTCAACAAGAAGGAATTAAAAAAAAAAACATCTTTGTTATGAAATAACGCAATAAGGGTTGATATGCTGTGAAATCCAACCAACCAAATAACTTGAAAGAGGGTTAATAGGCCATGAAATAATTTTTTTTGCATTAAACTAATCTTGAATTACCATGTCAAGTCACCTAAAAAGTTACCTAGCATAATAATCTGCCTCATGGTTAAGTGGTTGTTGACTAAACTCAAGACAAAGGCATTTTGTCTTGAGGATAAGTGGTGAATACACTACTTTGAGGCCAATGGTAATAAAAGCCTTTTAATTGTATAAAAGTAAATAAAGTCGTTGGGGTGGCCTAAAGTCAATATCAGCCAGACAAACGAGGGAGTTTGTCCCTTTTTCACTAGTGCTAGAACAAGGATATTGTTTTTGCATTTGAGGTGGAGCGCCACACCTACCATTAGCTCTTTACTTTACGCTACAGATACCTGTGTTACTCATATGTTGGTGGCTGGTACCAAATCAGGAACCTTGTGGTTCCTAGTCGGACACTCTACTGACTGAGCTAAACTGTCCCTGTAGCTTTTACACCTATAATCAAACACTTCTTCTTTCTCCAATAAAAAATACCTACCTCCCTACCTACCTACCTATATATATATATATATATATATATATATATATATATATAGGCTGCTCAAATTGGTTTCACTACAGAATGATAAGAGATCTATTGTTATGATAACATGAGGCATTACTGGACCTACAAATTTTTTAGTTTCATTTCCAAAAAGTTAAATTATATGAGAATCTTTTAAGAACGTATAATTTGTCACAGCATTCTACTTATCTTTTCAGGACATAATATCTGTTGCTAAGCAACTAGATGTTCCCAATTGTGGAAAAAAAAAAGCTATCTTCCATAATAAGATATATTTAAGTGACAAAATGTTTTAAGGAGTCTAGATGTTCCAACAAATACTTTGCTGAATAAATTCTTTGAGCTGACCATTTAACTTTCAAATAAACAAGACTCCAACATGTCTTCTGCAGCTTCTTCCTAATGTCCACTGAAACTCAGCCAAGCAACGATTTTTCTAGAATAATGTTGTTTTTTTAAAGCAGAATGTTAAAGAAATTGACAGTAAAGAAGAAAAAAAAATGTATAAGATAAATCAATCCATTTTTGCCAGACATGACAAGTAAGTTGATCAAACTTCTTATAATGGATGGTGTCATTTTGGTTATTTTCATTTTTCATTTTTTTCTTTTCGTTTTCCCGCCATTTTTTTGTTTGCTTTCTTTTTTTTCCCACCATTTTTCTTTCGATCCAGTTCAACCAAAGTTTTTCACTCAATGTCAGATCAAAATATGCATTTCCCTAGTGAAAATGACTTTGAGTCAATTTTTTTTTATTTATAAATCTCTTATTATTCAAGGATCTTTTTAGTTTTTATTTTTCAGATTTGTCATGCGAAGCCAAATTACTTTACATTTTTTTTTTATCTAACATCAAACAAACAAACAAACAAGAATTTTCCCTGTCATTCTAATAAATGATGTATTTGGGATTCAAAACACACATTGGTGATTTTTTTTTTCCTACATCCCACAAAATATCCACTTAACTTTACATGGGGTTGGATGATTTCGGATCAAGTTTTCATTCCATTCTAATTTATGATGAATCCGTTTTCCTGATCCATCCAATTATATTCTTGCTCTTTTTGTTTACTGTTCAGCTAAACTGCTTTTTGTTCTTTTTAGCAAATTTGTCACATTTTTGTTTTTTAATTTGTAAAATAAAAAGAGAAATTGAGTCTTTTGTTTTATCTCTTCTTTCATAACACTCAGTAAAAGTATGTATTTGTCATCAAATGTCATCATAATTCACTGAACATCCATCCATCCATCTGTACTACAGAGGGATGATACCCACCCCCACAATGGGGCCACCTGCTTAGGATGGAATCCTGGTGGCTGAGCTGTCCATGACCTGGGTATTAAGTTTGAACCTCATTGCACCATTTTGCTTGCTGTCTTCACATTGTAAAATGGCCATTCCATTAGCATTATGAATAAAAGTGTTGACACAATTTCTCTGGTTGTAGGAGTCTTATCCCTCTTCAGATGTCGGTGTATTCTAACACCCCAACCGACAGGGTGGATTAAGTTTTTGACTAAAGGTTTAGATTTTGCTGTAAATGCATTAAAATTTGTGGACCGGTGGATATACAACAGTATGTTAATTTAATTATTACATTTGATATGTTTTACTTAAGAGCTATTACAATATTTCAATATGTAAAAGTATAATTATCTTGATTTAACTCTCTGTCTCTCACTCTTCTTTTCATCATGTTCAACTGAAAATGTATATATAGATTTAGCTAGCCTTGTTGGCAGGATGTACTATATTCTGACTGTATCCCCCACAGAGATGTGAAAACCCCTCACAAAAAGGGGTATTTTAGGTATAACACTTAACTGAATCTGATTGTGGGCTCAGGGGAGTGTGGAATACTAGGTCCAGTCTGAACTGTGTAGTAATACTTGTTAGGGACTCATCTCTGGGTCAAATAAAATTATTAGTATTAGATAGGAATACTTGATACCATAACTATTATTTAGATTTTTCAGACTGCTGTCCTCATCTTTATTGTTACTAGCAAAATAAAAAGATACCCTCCGGGCGATGTAAAAATAATTTTTTGAAAAATATTGCCTGAGGAAGGGAGCTGAAAATTCAATGTCATAGAGTCTGTACCATAAGTATGTAAAATCGTCAAATTTCTTAAAGGAGTAAAAAGAAAGAAAGAAAGAAAGACAATTTGAAATGGAAACAGTTCCGATAACTTTAAATATTATATTTGAATAAAATAATCTATATATAAATATATAATGGGCATCTATTTATTGAAACAATGAGGATTGTCTAACGTTGCATGCTCACATTTTGAGTATATTTATTCTATGTTATGACGTTGGATTATGTGTTGGGTAATGTGACGTAATCAGAGACGCAGTTTTTGTTACAGACAAAAACCAGAAACGAATCTCCATTATTAATAGATATACCCAATATATTGACTGATGTTACAAAATAATTTTGAGCCTCATAGAGTGATCATTTAAGGTCAAGTTTCAAAACAATTCAAACATTAACTGGTGTAAAGGAAATACAAATGCAAAGAGTCTACAATCCTTTTGCAAATTGTTTGATACAGAAATAATATTGAACATTGTTTTTTTTTTTATAGATGCTTTTATGAGATTAAACTTACACTGTCTGCAGATAGCAAAAGCTAGTCGAGGCAGACAGGGATTTGTATCGATGGGGAAGGGGTTATTTTTTTATCATTATTTTTAGTGGGGAAACATTTTGCATTAGATTTATTAAAGTTAATTATTTCAACGTACTGGTTAGTATCAGAAAGTATTTTTAGAGGACAATAGTTAATTTTTTTCTTAAAATTTTGTATTTGCAATTAATGGGTATAATTTGGCAGATTTTTATTCTTATTCTTTAGAGATTCTTTTTGATTTTGTATTCTTGAGTATTTTGGTCTTCTAGCCAGGATTATCATACTATATGTGTACAGGTTAGGCACAAGGCCCTATTAATGTGGGACCACCAACAAGCTGAAACTCATGGGTGGCGGGTGCAAAAAATGCATTGATCCCGTCAGCATTGTTCCTCTAGGGGTGCGCCTCACACACTGGGCAATAAACCCAGCCCTGCCACTTTAAATCGAGGAGTAAGGTATTGCCTGGGGTGGATAGCCACCTGGATCAATGCTGTTAATTGTAGCCATGGTCCAGGGCTGGATCTCATCATCATAATATTTTTAGTTAACTAGTATTTTGCATTTTATGTATCAAAGTTAATATTTCAGATTACATTTTTAGTTGACAAATGTTTTTGCAATTTTCTTATGTAAATGTGTATACTTTTCTAGATTTTTACTCTTACTCATGATAAAGATTCTATTCGATATTGTATTTGTGAAGAAAGTTGGTTTGTTGGATTTTACAGCAAGTCAACCCTTATTGGGTTATTTTATGCCAAAGACATTTTGTTTTATTCATTTTGGTATTCAATTTTTTTTTTCAAATTCAGTTTTTAAAAACAATTTTTAACTTTTGTTTTTACAATTTTCTTATATAAGGGTATCCGTGCTGCATGCACAACTTGGTGATGATGATACTGTTCCAGACAATTATGCCTACTTTTGAAAAAGATTCTATTTATTTTGATTAATTTGAATTAATTATTTAAGGTTGGTTGGGTTTTTTGTAGCATGTTAATTAGGATTATTTTATGCCAAATACTTTTTTCTTTTGTATTCACAATTTTTTAAACTTTTTCTTTTTTAAAACTCATTCTTTAAAAACCAACTAAGTCCTGGTCAGAGTGAGGTGGTAATGGTAATAAACTCCATAGTCCCCCAGAGCTCCAGAATTGGAACCTCACCACTAATGCAGTTTAACATCATACCAAGATACATATTAGTAATTAAATATAAGTATATTATATTATATTATTATTATTATTTATATGTGTCTTTGGACATCATCCTTTTATCTTCTCAAATCAACCTTAAAAAAAGATTCTTTTCAATCGTTGCACAAAACATACATACTATTAATACATTATCTACAAACAGATCAAAAGTAATTCATCCAATAATTTCCAGAAATTAAATTCTTTTTCTTGCCATTATTTCTGAAATCATAAAATTAATCTTTAATTGTTATTATACTATTGCTGTTTTTGATCCCCACACACCATACAATAGCTATTCTTTTGTGTCTTATCTATTTTTGCTTTGATATAGTCAGTGACTTTGGCATTATTTTGTGCTGCTATAATAAGAGAGTTTCGTTTTTGAGTTTCCTTTTCTTAGCCATGTCCAGGTTTTCTCAATGCAATTGCTCCAGTTTTTCAGTTGAAGTATCCATATAGTTTTTTTTCTTCAAAATATATTACTCAATTAAAAAAACAACATTTGGTTAATAGACTCATAAGGTGACCTTGACCTCTGTAATGTTGCAGATATAACTACAAGATATACTTGCACCTTTATCATAACTGGTTGATTTGGCATGCCTCAAGGGTTAGACTGTCGGCTCTGCATTCTGTGGTTGCTGGTTCGATCTCCATTGGGGGAGATCATGGTATATACTGCTGATGAGATCTAATAGATTAAAACAGCTGTCCAGTGTTTCCATATATTGCATTTATTCTTTGTTGAATTTGCTGGTTGTGGTAATCTAAAAAGTAAGTAAGTAAGTAAAGTTTTCAGGGTGGCCTTTAGTCGGTATCAGCCAGACAGCAAGGGAGTCTATAACCTTTTCACTGGCATTAAACCAAGGAGATTGCTGTGGCATCTGAGGTGAGGCGCTACACCTACCATCAGCTTCTCACTTTACCACACAGATACCTGTGTTACTCCTAATTCAATTGTATATAATTCCTATATATATATATATATATATATATATATATATATTTCTAGACTTAGTTTTTTAAACATTGACAGTAAATTTCCAGTTCTTGAAGAAATAAGATTTTCTGATTTTGTCATGTGAATGGAAAAAAGATGGGTGGAATCAAGCCATCAAACAATAAAAAACTTTAGAAAGAAGAGGCTAAACAACTGGGACATTAAAGATTAAATCTGTATATTGATAAGTCTTAAGGAAGTCTAGAAAGGAACAAATCATTGTGCCTTGATTATGCATTGGTCACAAAAGACTTACGCACTCCTTTATACTCAAACAAGAACAACAACCACAGTGTGAAACATGTCAACACCTTGCACTGTTAAAACTTACTTTTAGAATGTGGGATTTTGGCTCACATCAGAAACCGTTTTTTAATGCAAATGATATAAAATATTGATATGAAAAAGTCAACATAGATGACATTCTGCCCTTTTTGAGATAAATAAAATTATACCAAAAAATATAAAAATAAACCTGATCTATAACATGCAAAAGTAACCCTTTAACACAATTCCTAATGATGCTAACATATTGTTAAAACTGTTAACTACAAACATGTAAATATAGATATACAACATATATTATTTCCTAACATTTTGGCATGAAATAACCCCAGACAAGTTGATATGCAGTTAAAATCCACAACCAACCAACCATGTACATGCTGTATTTGTATTCCACCGTAGCCCATTTGACCCATCTTCTCTATTTGAATTTACCATCAAATAAGGACACAGCAATCAGTTGTGAACTGTTGTGTGTATGGATTAATCTTGTTTAAGCTTTCCTTTAACACACTGACTTCTTCGAGTCAAATGTCTTCCAGTCAGATGAGATTAATGCTAAATTTCAATCTCAATTTATAATTAACAACTTCAGTTAAGACACTGTTATAGGATTTATTCTAATTTCATGCACTTTGAGTAGATATTTTGCCATCAAGTTGGTTAATCTTAATGGCATGTCAACCTATCTGGGGTTATCTTATGCCTAGAGGTTAAGTAATTGCATTTGGGAATATTTACATTTTTTGTTTTGTTCTATATATATATGATTCTATCACCTTCACAGTATTTACACTTTTGCTGTAAAGATGATTAAGAATTATTATCGTTCAAAAAATGGATAAGGATTATTCTTATTCAGAAATGGATTAGAATGACTATTCTTATAAAATGGATAAGTATTATTCTTATTATTCAAAAATAGATAAGAATGACTATTCTTATAAAATGGATAAGTATTATTCTTATTATTCAAAAATAGATAAGAATGACTATTTTTTAAAAATGGATCAGGATTATTCTTATTCAAAAATTGATCAGAATGATTATTCCTCAAAAATAGGTAAGGACTATTCTTTAAAAATAATAAGGGTTATTCTTATTATTCAGAAATGGATTACAATGACCATTCTTTGAAAATGGATAAGAATGACTATTATTCAGAATGAATAAGAATTATTCTTAATTATAAATAGATAAGAATGACTACTCTTCAAAAATGGATTAGAATTATCATTATTCAAAAATGGATTAGAATGATTACTTTTCAAAAAAAATTTTTCTAAGCTTTGATCTTTAATGAGAAATAAAACACAATTTGATTTTTGGAATCAGAGTTATCTTTTTTTCTTTCTTTCTTTTTTTTTTTTTTTTTGAAAGATTGGATGTGTCTGAATTTCAAATCAAGGAGAACTAAGATCTCTTTTTCTGTTGTTGTTACTTTTACATTTTACTAAGAAAAAAAAAACTGTAATATTCTAATAATACAAATCAAACCTCAGCACTTGCTTTGATGAGTCAACTGCCTTAACTGTAAATGTTATTATAATTATCATTGCACTATACTTACACACACACACGCACACCTGCTATGAAATCACTTTATATAACAGATACTTAGTGATGTTGGCTTTAGTGTCAGCCTGAACAAAAAGAAAATGTAAAAAGGAAAAAAATAAATATATCAGCCAAGTCCAGAGAGTTAGACGTAAACAGAGTTTCAAGTACCATGCATTCAATTTGGGAAATTGATGGCTTCGGCGCTTACTAACCATTATCGATTACTTTGTTGGAATTTATCAGAGAATCACAGTGACACTGCTGAGTATAATGATTAAGTCATTGATTTTGTCTCATCCCACCCTCCATCTCCGTCTTTATTTTCTTTTTCAGTCATTTCGTCATCATCATACTGTCACTAAATCTTTTTTTTTTTTTCTAACATCACTCTGAACCCCTCTCTTTGTTTATTTAATCTATCTTCCTCTTACACTCTCTCTTTTTTTTTCTAGTAGATTTCTTTTTCCTCTGTCACTAAATATTTTTCTCTTTTTTTTTTCTAACATCACTCTGACCCACCCTCTTTGTTTATTTAATCTATCTTTCTCTTTCACTCTCTTGTTTGGGTTTTGTCTTTCTTTTCATCCTCCTCTTTCTTGTCAGTATATCCTTGGCTCTTTTTTCTAACATCACTCTGAACCCCCTCTTTATTTATTTAATCTATCTTCTTCTTACACACACACACACACACTCTCTCTCTCTCTCTCTCTCTCTCTCCTCTCTCTCTCTCTCTCTCTCTCTCTGCTTTTTTTTTGTAGATATCTCTTTCCCCTGTCACTAAATCTTTATCTCTTTTTTCTGACATCTCTCTGACCCACCTTCTTTGTTTATTTAATCTATCTTCCTCTTTTACTCTCTTATTTTGTTTTTTGTCTATCTTTTCCTCTTTCTCCTTCTCATGTCAGTAAATGCTTTTCTTCTTTTTTCTAACATTACTCTCTCCCCCCCCCTTGTTTATTTACTTTATCTCCCTTTTTCACTTTCTCTCTCCCTTCGTTTTTTTTTTGTCTTTCTAGTAGATTCCCCTTTCTCATGTCATGAGATCTTCTCTTTTGTTCTCTAACACCACTCTGTGCCTCCCCCCCCATCTTTGTTAATTTACTCTGTCTTCCTCTTTTGCTCTCTCTCTCTTGTTTGTTTTTTTATCTTTCTTTTTATCATCATCATCATCATCTTATTTTCTAGTACACTTCTCTTTCTCCTGTCATCACCCTGACCCTTCCCCTCTTTGTTTATTTACTCTTTCACTCTCTCTCTTTGTTTTGTCTTTCTTTTCATCATCCTCTTTCTTTCTAGTACATATCTCTCTTTCTCCAATTAGCACTCTGCGCCCCCCCTCATTGTTTATTTACTCTATTTTCTTCTTTTTTATCTTTCTTTTCATCTCCCTCTTTCTTTTTTGACTCTTTCACCCTTGATTCTTTGTTTTTTTTTTTTTCTTGTATCATTATTCTATGATTATATCTGAATTCCCAGATACTGAGGAGAAGTGTTAGTTCCTAGTTTGGGTTTTAACTTTTCTGCTAACCATTTTTGAGTTAACCATCCCCCCCCCCTTTGCCTTGGCACTAATTTATATTGTCTCAATTCCTTAGATCTCTTCAACTCAGACTCAGTAACTAATCAACAGTATCAATCTGATTGCTGAAAAGGTAATTTAAAATCGTTACCTCTCCTGCCTTACTCCTTCCACTTGTCCTTCTCGCTTCCTTTAAAATCTTCCCCCTCTCTAATTCTCTCTAAACCAACTTTTCAAGACTTTCAGCAACCAATTCCTTCCTTAACTTCAATTCTTTATTCATTCTCATTTATTTAGTCTCTGTTTTCTTTCGTCTCCTTTTAATATACACAAAGTGGGGAATCAACATATAATGCTCACCTTCAAGGGAAGGCTTCAACTAGCATCCAGTGGACAGACAAGGCTGTAACTAAATACAGTACTTGTACTAACCCCCATAACAGTCATGTGTTGAGTATATATTAATCAAAGTATCCACACCAAACTCAGCAGCCAATCAGAACACAGGGAATAAGCTTGCCTAAGGTGTATAATGGAATACCCAACCTGCTATTTAAAGGAACCCATTAACTCACTCTGGTATTCTCAGAACAGGCTCAACTTGTGATAAAGCTGAATATTGATTTGTGCAATTAAATCCTACATAAGGGAGATTTAAAAATTATCCACACTCTGGTTTTATGGAAACCAAGCTTATTGTGGATGATTTGATAGGCAGAACCATGACTATTCTTCAAAAAACAAGATACCTCATTGACAATAACTCACCCGTTTCCCAATACCATCTTTCAAGCTTGCTGAATCTTTTCATCAGTGGTGGAGGTTGACAGGTGTCCTTCTTATTCTTCATGCATCATGCTTGTCGACATACTCTTATGCATCTCTATCCACTTGTACACACTTCTATGCAATAGTGCACTGTCTCCGTTTTGTGCAAAAAGCTGCTGATATATTTCAGTCCCTTACTGCCCTTAGAAAAGGTATGAAACCCCTTATCCTACTCGTTCTGTGGTAAATAGTAACACTACGGTTTTTCTCCGGTATTAAAAAACCCATGAAGGTTGCTAGGCCATTAAACAAAGAAACCGAAACTAAAACATTTCCTACATTCATTTATCATTTTATTCGCTTCACTCTTGCTTTCTAGATTTTCTTTCTTTCATCCTCTCTTATTCTTGTATTCTCTTTCTTTTCATTCTCTCTCTTATTTCTTGTATAAACCCTCTCTTTTCATTCTCTCTCTGGTTTCTTGTATACACCCTCTCTTCAGTTTTCATTCCCTCTCTTATTTTTTGTATACACCCTCTCTTTACTTTTCTCTCTCTCACTTGTTTCTTGTATACACCCTCTCTTTACTTTCTCTCTCTCTCTCTCATTTCTTGTATACACCCTCTCTTCACTTTTCATCTCTCTCACTTGTTTCTTGTATACACCCTCTCTTTACTTTTCATCCTCTCTTATTTCAGCACCACTACATCTTCCTCTTTCTCTTTCCTCTTCTAACCTGACTCTCAAAGTCGGATATATCAGCAAGCATCAATCAACCAATGAAATTGATTTTTTTATTAATATTTATGAAATGATACCAACTGCACATCAACAGAATATGTAAAGGGAAATATAAATAAAAGATGTATATTTTCATGCACAATATAATGTACATCTAATAAATAAATGTTATTTTGTTATGATAACTCATGGATAAATATGATTAGTTTGGATCTGGATGACCAATAGATCTGATAATTTGCAAATGAATTCACTCGCTGCAAAATAGAAGATCCTATTACATTTAATATGTCAAAAATATTTTTGATATTAATTCAACATATTATATTATATATATATGTGTGTGTGTGTATGTGTATATATATATATATATAAGAGACGTTTAAGATCTCTTATATATATATGAAGTAGACAATCAAGGGCTTCAAATCGGTCTACTATGTGACCAGTGTGGAAGGCTATGTCTGAGCAAGCTGGCCCGATCAGTCACCAATCTGTGTATCGGCGCGATGGACTAATAAAATACCCTGTGCTCCCTGGAAATACCTGTAATTGTGGGAAGGTGTGCAAGACTTTGGCAGGACTAAAGAGCCACTTTCGTGCAGCTCATTGTTGAACTTTTTTGAAGCTCACCATTATTTTGTTTGAACTATTGAGCATTTTTTTTTTTTTTTTTTTTTTTTTTGTTATTGTTACTATATCAAGCAATGGCAATACTTGAATACGAGTTTGCTGCCATCATATATATATATATATATATATAACCAGAAGCTGTTGACTCCATTTCCATGCTACCTTAACTTATATATATATATATATATATATATATATATATATATATATTAAAGTTAATGTTGCATGGAAATGGACTCAATGGATTCTTGTTATTGACAGTTTCTCCCCTCTGTGATCTTCGTGCCAAATATGGCCTGAAGATCGCAGAAGGGAGAAATTATCAGTACCTAGAAGCCATGTTCTCTATGTCTACACTACCTTAAGATAAATGTAACATATCTATCAATGATATTGAGCACTGTCTACTTATAAATATAGCATCCATATTATTTACATTATGTACTTATAGTTGTTGTTAGTGAGTTCATGTATGCTTCTTTATAGATACTAGCAAATATATGCACCCTCCGGGTGCAAGTATTTAAGTTTTGATATAATAAGATATCATATTAAATTAGAAAGGCTAATGAAACTGACTAAGAATACAGATAAAAAGATCTGCAACAGAGGGGGTATAATCGAAAAATAGAACAACTTTGAAACTAACTATTCCATCATTTTCCATTACTCCCCTCTTTCATTGGTAAATTTTCTAATTTAACTATTCAGTTAAAATAGGAAGTAAAGGATAATATTACTGTTATTTCTTCTTGTAAATAAATTTATTTTAAGATTTATCCACGAGATTTTTGTTTATATTTCTTAAGATAAAACCAAACAATTAGAAATCAATAATACCAAGCACATATTTATTAAAATAAAATTTTAAATATCAATATGCAAATTAGCCTTCTCGTTCAAACTGTAAACCGCTATTTTGTTGTATATATAAATACAATTGCATGTTATTAGTACGTAGATATGGTCAACAGTATTGATAATGTAAAACAATTTTTATTAATAACTGAAGGTTTAAAAGAATGAAATCATGGAGAATTTGACGTAAATAATTAAGGGAATTGTGACTTGAGTAGTAATATAGTTTCGGTTACAGACTGAAAAACACACAATCTCCATTATAATAAGATTTGGAGTAAATGTTGGGAAACTGTTTTCGTTGTGTTGGAAGGATGGAAAAATATAAGAAAAGGGATAATAACCAAAATTTAAAGTGATGTTGTTTTTACTCTTATTTTTTCATCCTGATATTCCAGGTAGACCTATACCTTTTTGTCAATGTGTTATTCTTATCTTATATTTGTCCACACTTCCAAAACAAACGAAAAAGTTTTCCAACATCTATCACAAATATATTATATATACATATATATTTATATGTTATCTCTCTCTCTCTCTCTCTCTCTCTCTCTCTCTCTCAATAATTTTCTCTATCTGTAAGTTCCATCTTAGGTCAAATTTTTGTAAGAGAGAATTTTCATATCTTACTGAAATTCAATCTATAAATTTATCTATCCAATTAAAATTATCTGTATTTTACTATGATGTTTTAGAAACATTATGCATTATTCTCCCCACCCCATATCTCTCTCTCTCTGTCTCTCTCTCTCTCTCTCTCTCTTGATAATTTTCTCTATCGTAATAAAGTTCTTCCATCTTAGGGAAATTCTATAGTTAAAAAAAAGGATTTATCTCATCAAATATCCATCTTACTAGATTTCTTTCTACCGATCAGTCTTCTTGGTTTTGTGCTAGTGAAAAGGGGATAGACTCCCTCACTATCTGGCTGATATTGACAATAGGCCACTCCATTGACTTTACTACTTACTTTAAAAATTCTAATTAGAATCCTTCACTAATACATAAATATAAGCTGCATCTGGTTGTGAGGTTCCAATTCTGGAGCTTGAGGAGTATGGAGTACTCCTTTATTGCCATTACTCCTAAGTCCACTCTGACCCAGTGTGGTAATACCTGTTAGGGTCCTATCTATGGGTTAAATAGACCAAAAAATAATTTTAACAAAGAATTTGAATACCCAACATGAATAAATAAAACAAAAACGTCTTCAGCATTTAATAAGCAAAGGATTGGTATGCCGTGAAAAACCAACCAACCAACCAACATAAATCCTAAATAGAAACCTCAATATCCCAATGGAATATTCTTTTAGTAAAAAAGATCTCCTGAAAAAAAGGTTAATGACAATCCTTTAAAGTATAATCTTTAGATTACTTTAATTCCAAATCTCTCCAGTATCCTTCATCAGGCCGTGTTGCCTTTGTCAAACAACTTCTACTCCAGATAAATGCATAAAAGAGATATTGGAATGCATTTGATTTCCTTTATAACCTGTGCATGTGTGCAAACACGCAACAGCTAAACATTTACATACATACATACATACATACATATATATATATATATCCCACATTTCTTATGTTCTCTTTCCATTCATCTTCTGTTGTGATTATTGCTTTCTTCTGTTTCTTGTAGTTCATCCCCTTCTGAATTCCCATTACTATTTCATTCTATTCTAAGTAATAGACTTCAATGAAGAAAGGCCATGCATGTGATTTCTCTTTATTATTTACTGGCTGTATTTACAGCTTCTCCCATCCTTTATTCACTCAGCCCGTTTCAATTACAAGTTCCTTATATGCAGCCATATTGCTGTGGATAAATATCAAGGAAAAAGTGCGTGAGTGCATCTTTTTCTTTTCATACAGCATTTTTTGTTGACTTTTATTTTTACTTATTGCTCACATAAACTCTACAGTTCACACACTTGGAGGCCAATATTAGGCTTGCACTTGAGACCTTCTGATCTTCATTTAATTGCTCTGTTGACAAAGAGCTTCTCAAGGTCCTGTTCCAATTTACATGCACAGATATGAAGAAAGAAGACATCTTTTTTTTTCTTTATCCAGAGGTAGAAAAAATATCATTAACACCTCCAGTTCCTTGATCTAAATATCTTTCACCCATGGAATTTCTTTCTTTTTCCATTTTCCCATCAATTTTTTTTTCTTCATTTCTTTTAATCTAACATTTCTTCTTTTTTTAATTTTCTTTTTCATTTAATTTTATCCTTTGATTACTCCTGTTTCTTTGCTTCATTTTTTTCCTTTTTTCTTCTTTTTTAAAATTTTCTTTTTCTTTTCATTTTATTTATTTTATTTCTCTTGTTACTTTCCTTCATTTTCTCTTTTTTCCTTATTCTTTTTTAATTTTCTTTTTCATTAAATCCTTTCAGTTCTCTTGTTTCTTTCTTTTATTTTCTCCTTTTTTCTTTTTTTTCTTTTCTTTTTGATTTTCTGTTTTCATTTCTCTTATTTCTTTCCTTCATTTTGTCCTTTTTTCTTTTCTTTTTCATTTCATTTTATCCTTTTACGTGTATTCTTTCTCTCCTTCATTTTCTCTTTCTCTGTTTTCTTCCAGTTTTTTTTATTACATAACAAACTTTTATTTGTTTGTGAGCATAAATCATGATCAATCTTTTTTATTTGCCTTGTACCGACTAACATCCGAGGGTACTTTTTTCCCTTTTATTTGTTCCTTATTTTCCTGTTTTCCTATTTTCTTCTGCACCTTTCCTAACAACACTCTATCCTTACTCCTCCCAGCAACCGACTCTGTCATTATTCAATTGATTATTAAACAGAAAGCTGAAAGATGGAGAAAAAAGAGGTGGGGTTACAAACACTTGACTCTGCAAGTCCTCTAAATGAGGTCTCTCTTTATGTCCTTTATGGGCTCCCATAAACATGACTTATTACTTGTCTTAAGGATACAATGGTCATCACTGCTGACCAAGCAGTAGCCACTGAGTCAAGGGATCAATGCAGTATTGATTTATTTCCTAGCCTCTTAATCTGACACTGTTTATCCTTTGCTCAGCGGCTCTAGAAAACACACTCTCTTTATAGCAGTTGGGTTCATCATAGTTTCAACATAAAAAATAAATGAAAAAATAGGCCTTCATCTTTATTCATGTTTTTTAATGAGTGTTTCATCATTTAGTCAGATCAGCTTTCAACACAGTGGAAAGAAATAACGTTATATCAATACAAATGTTGTATATTTCTTCTTTGTTATTACTCCAAATTATTATCATCTTAAGATTATCCCATGAGGATCATTCTTAATCCCATGGATCATGAAGATTGGATTGATTTTAAAATTAAAACACAGAATATTTGTTCATAATAGGAATTTAGATCACTGACCTGATCTGGAAGTAGAAATCCAGACTCTCAGATTAATTTTCTGCCATGGAGCTGTACTTATAGTCAATTACTAAGCTTTGCTTAGTCTGGTACAAGGCTTAAATTATAGGGCACCCAGTGAGAATTGAGCTCAATACCAATGGTTGGTTTGTTGGTTGGATTTTACTACATGTCAACCCTTGTTGGGTTATTTTATGCCGAATACATTTTGCTTTATTCATTACTGATGAGTATTCAACATTTTTTTTCAAATTTGATTTTTTAAACTCAATTATTTTTTCTATTTAACCCATAGATGGGATTCTAACAGGTACTACCACTCCGGGTCAGGGTGGATCTGAGAGTAATAGCAATAAATGGGTACTCTACATTCCCCAGAGTTCCAGAATTGAAACATAATATTTAATGCAGTTTAACCCAGGAAACTAAGACACTCAGCCACCACCTTCTAGTACATATATGATAAAATTTTGGAGGGTTTCCATAAGATCAATAGGGTCAGGGCAATAAAATAAGTACTAGGGCTTGACCAGCCAATATCAGATGGGAGGTCAGAGAAGCCCTTCTCTGACCTCCCATCTAGCCTAGGTAAGGGTCAAAGTGGAGTGTTGTATGTCATGGACTGCTCAGCCACCAGGATTCAATCCTTAAGCATCATGGATCACTACCCATGGCCAACAGAGATGCAGTTGATGTATTCTACTGCAGTTGCCGACAGGGTGGTCAATACCAATGGCCTGCAGGACTAGCTTAGTAAAAATGACCCTTTGTGTGGTGCCTGCTTTATTTGTAAGTTCAAGAAGAGTCAAAAGTAGGTCAATTGGGTCACATTGCTGGGTGGTCTCAGTGCAAGTTAGTAGAGACAGGATATTTTCACAGAACAGG
This sequence comes from Doryteuthis pealeii, assembly GCA_023376005.1. NCBI lineage: Eukaryota > Metazoa > Mollusca > Cephalopoda > Myopsida > Loliginidae > Doryteuthis > Doryteuthis pealeii. The sequence continues at coordinate 4,206,786 of CM042156.1, forward strand.
AAAAAGACATGATAAAAAAAAAATATACCACCCACTTTATTAGGGTGTTTCAATCTCCCTGTAGACCAATCACAAATTAGGAAGACATGAAGTGGTATTTTTTTGTCGATGAAGGAAGGATCCGCATGTTCCATTAATTGTAGCTCACTATAAATGAGAGATCAGCAACCTCACCAGCTCTGAAATTTAAGCTCTTTACTTGTCCTCTGCCCATTACTAACTCACTGATTGAGTAACCCTTTTAAAATCTCCAACTTTTGTGTGACTCTTTCTTGCACCTACCACAAGAGTTCTCGGTTTGCAGGCTCATTGGGGATGGAAAGACTGTCATAAGGTTTACTAGAAGTTGGAAGGACAACACTACATTACAATATCAATTGAAATTGATGAAAAAATTGATGAGCACTCTTACTTTCTTCTTGGTTTATAGTTGTCTGATTATCAACATGGAAGATGCATGTGAGAATATTTGGTACACTTGTGGGGAAAATTTGGTAGGCAAAGAGTTAAATATGTTAACTCACAAAAGTTTGAACTTGCTTCCAATTAAAATATATAATGGATGCCTCATGGGACGTAAGGGATAACAAGCTTTACTTGCAAGCCATTCCTAGTTCATTTTTCATGAGGTGATCTGTACTGCTAAGAAAACATTTGTCTATAACTATTAAAATAAATAAGTATGGTTGAAGAATTTAAAGACGGAAAAGGTAAAAAAAAAAAAACCCTGGCCAGTGTTGAAAATTAGGTACACAGCAGTGTAATTATATACTTATATATTTACAAATTGCTTAATTGGTGATGAGTCGTCATTACTTTGAGGCTTTATTATTTATCCCTTTTGCCAAAGGTTTAATGGATACAAGAGATGTGATTTGATTACGCCTTGAAACCAAGAAACCATACTGAGAACGAAAGCAAGAAGTGAAAATCCCGCTGTTAGAAAAACTAATTATTAATTAAGGTTTAGTACAAAATAATTATTAATTAAGTTCTCTTCAATAAGTGCTCTTCTCTGTATTCATATAAGTAGGTATACGTTTAAGTTAATGATATCTGCATAGAAGGCAGGATCAAAAAGTATTGAGACTAAAGAGCCTTCATCCTCAAAGTGAATGTAATTATATACCTTATCTAGAGCCTGTAATTTCCTACCTTTCATTGGTGATTTTAGCTTTTTAGTTTATCTGTTTAGTTAGAGGTTAGCTAATTGCATTCATTATAGATTCAATTTTTTTAAAATTATTATTAATCAGTGAATTAAATCACTAATTAAGACTGAGCCTATTCTAGTAGTAAACACCTCAAGCAGGTTTTTAAAGGTTTGAATTCAGTTTTCCTTCTGCTAGACTGGTTACCTAACTACAGTTAAAGAGCCCAGTCTACCCTACTATTTACCCATAGCTGGAGGGAGAATAGTTAGATTCATACCTTTCCCAAAGGTATTAGCGCTATGAGAACTGTAGCTTCGTCCAGGATTTGAACTCTGGTCAATGAGTCCATTTCCTACAACTTTAACCATTACACAATGCGTCTCCAACTTCATATTTACATTTTTGTATCATAGTTCCTTCAGAGGTTTTTTTTTTAAACAGTCCTATTGATTATGAATAATTTTAAAACAGATCTATTTCACTGATAGATAGGGACCACAACTCTTTGTTTGAATCAATATGGAAGTAATGGAAATCATAATCATAATCCTTGCTGAACTGGAACATCACCATTTGTACATCCCTCATTTTCCATAAGAAAACCTAAATAAAAATATAAGGGTATAAATCAATGATAAATCCAAAAAATTAATTTTTAAAAATGATTAAAAAATAGAACAAATGAATAAAGGACAAATAAAAGAAAAAATACAAACAAGAAGAACAATAAAAACACCTTAAAAACAATAATAAATACAAAATAAAAGATAATAAAATAAATATATAGAAAAATAATGTTTAGTAATCTATACATATATAAAGTTGGTGTGTATGTATATATGTCTGAATGAAATTACTAAAATAAAACAATTAAGGACAAAGTAAATAGATATACATGTTAAATATCACCACTTCTTGATTTTTGTGAAAAACTTATGAACATTTGATTTGTATTCAAAGATATTTAAAAATTAAAATATACATAGAAATAGCATTGAAATTCTACTTCAAAATGTCCAGTATTTGTTAATCTCAAAAGTAAACAAATCAATACACCAGGAGTTTTTTGCCTCCCCCTCTATCTAAGTGATGCTGGGTAGCCGCTTCTAGTCTATATATGAATATAGTTAGGAGATTTATTTTTTAACTTTTTTAAATCCCAGGCAATGCCAGGTAGCTCTACTAGTATTATGATATTTAAATAATTAAAATGGCTGGATACTTTCCAGTTAATTAATAGAAATCCTTGATGTACTTTTAATTCTCACACTGCCAAGAAATGATTTTTTTTTAAGTACAATATTTTTAAGAGCTCCTCTTGTTGAAAGCCGATCCACGATGTGGATCACTTTCAATGGATTCCTGGCCAACTCCAAAACATTGGTACCAAAATTTGTTCCGAGCTTTACACATTGAATCATCCATGAAAATGTTCCTAATTATTCAAAATAGTAAGAATATGTGACCTCTGGGCATAATTATTTAAGTTTTAATGTAATGAAATATATTAAATTAGAAAGACTAACAAAATTAGATAAGAACACATATAAAAATATTACACTTATTTTAATTATATTTTTTATTGGTCTCTATATAAAATCATTCATAGGAATGATTTTAATACATTGGAGAATAAAACAATAATATTAGAGATCAATAATACCAAGTAACTATTTATTAAACCTGTTTTTTTTTTAAACCAGTATGCAAATTAACCACACCTTTATTTCTTAGTGATATATAAGACACATTGCAGGATTTTAAATGCACTAATAACAGAGGCTGTTTTGAGGCAAATCTAACTCAGATTTTCCTAGAGATGTCATTGACAAAGATGAATTATTCTATGTATTAAAATTAATGATTTTGCCTATAAATTAAATACTCATTGATAAACTTATATAATTCAGGAGGGTATTGTGAGAAAAGCAGTGATGAAGTTTTGGTCACAGACAGAGATGAATACCAATTCTCCATTATAAGATAATTTCAAACATATTTTCTGTAGATACAGCAGTCATACTGCAGGCTACGTACATATATTGTTTATTTTTGAAGATGGTTAGTGTAACAGGATATGTGCATATTTTAAATCTTGAATTTTTGGGATTACAGTTAAGTTATGCTTAAAGGACCAGTTCCACTAGATCACAGAAGTTAAGCAGCGATGAGCCTATTCAATACTTTGGTAATGACTTAAGCAATAGCAGGTACTGTAAGTAACCTGAGTCCTTTGTTTATCAAAATGACTTGCTTTAAAAGGATTGATATGCTATAAAACAACCAACCATGACATGCAACACTCCACTTTGGCTCTAGACAGGCCCCCTCTGATCAATCGGCTGCACACATCAAGCCCTAGCACCTATATTATTGCCCCAAACCTACTGCTCTTATGGCAAACCCCAACCCCTTTTATCATATATAAATATATATATATTTACCAACACCTCCGCATGAGCAGGATGTGACACAAGGTCAATTTCTTAAGCAGTGTTTAACAGGTTTGAATTCAGAGTTTTCCTTCTCCTAGACTGGTTACCTAGCCATGGTTAAAGAGCCCAGTCTGCCCTGCTATTTGCCCATAGCTGGAGGGAGAGTAGGATTCATACCTTTCCCAAGGGTATTAGCGCTAAGTGAAATGCAATTACCATATCCAGGATTTGAACTCAGGGCGACGAGTCCATTTCCCATGACTTTAACCATTACACCACGTGCTTCCTACCCTTTTTATCATATATGTACTAGAAGGCAATGACTGAGGGTTCTTAATATTTTGGGTATGATATTAAACTCAATCTAATGGTGAAGTTTCAATTTTGGAGCTCTGGGAAGTGTGCAGTGCCCCTCCATCACCATTACTCCCAGGTCTACTGTAATCTGGAGTGGTAGTATCTGTTTTGGTCCCCTCTATGGATTAAATAGAAAAAATGAGTTTTAAAAAGCAATTTTGAATTACCCATGAAGAATGAATAAAACAAAGCGTCTTTAGCATAAAATAACCCAACAAGGGTTGACATGCTTTAAAATCCGACCAACTAAACAACCATCCAAAGATTTCTTGCTACCAATGTATTGATTTGTTTCTAAATTACATCAAGGCCACGCAACAGGTTTTCGAGATGTTTAACATGATTGGATCTTTTCCAGACAGACATCATAGTGTTTAATGACAGTTATTTTTTTTTTTATTCCAAGATAGAATAATTTATGCTTGTTGATCAACAATATTTAGATATTGGCATTTTCTTTGATAATATTCTTATCTCCATAAATCCAGGATAGCTGTGCCAAATTTAGGACAATTTTTTCCTTCCTGAACATGAATAGAAATAGATAAACTGTTTCAACAACTACCACTGTAGACATGTGGCCAACAGATCTGAAGTTTCGGTTTTATGAACCAGATTAGTATTGTTTTGTTAGTTAAAAACTAAATTCTAAAAACTCTGAAGAGAAAAGAAGAAGAAAATAACTTAATTTTAGTTAAATACTTTGAAGATCTTCCGACGCCCCCGAGGCATCCGAATCAACTTTAGGAATTCTTTTCTGTATCTCACCCAATGCAACAAGACTTTGCCAAGTTGGAAGCTGCATTGATCTTTTTGGATTCATTCCATATAAATAAAATAAAATAAGTTGTATATCTGTTTCAAATTTCTACTTTTTCTTTGGAATGGGCATCTCAAAATACTTTTATAACATTCTTAATCTCTGTCTCTCAGAATTTACAAGTCTCAAAATCAATTACTGATAACGCATTTATAAAAAAAGAAGAAAAAAATTATAATGTTGCCAAAATGTGCTTCTGCTTCAGAATTTTGGCCAGTGTTTGAAAAATGATGTTTAGAATATATCAGATAACACGAGTAAAAATGCTGAATAAATATAAATGACCTTCCTAAAGGGATATGTAACATCCTTGTTAGGAGTGGGCTTTGATCAGACAGTGACCACTTTATATTAACACCACTGAAAAATTCTTCTGGAGACGTTTAAAGATGCCTCCATACCATGTTTTCCTGAAAATAAGATCTAGCGTTATTTTTCCAGATGATTTTAATATAAGCCTAAGCCCTAGTCGAGAGCAGCAGGTAGACAATAAAAGAAATAAGCATTCTTGACAATCACATCATGTGAATAAACATTCAACATCTCCCAAAAATAAGTGCTAGTGTTGAATTTTCAAAGTGAAAATTAATATAAGCTGTCATAATAAGTCAGTTAGTCTACTGTTGGTTTGAATAACAGCAACTAGCTAAGTACAACTGAAGCAGTGTCCAAGACAGTTGGTATATGTAGAAATCAAGAATGACCTATTCATGAATTTGGGTGATTCCATTCCTTGAGTTTTGATTGGCTGTTTGGTTTGAATGATATATTGGAGTTTTATAAATACCCTGTCATTCTGCAGTAGACTTTGCGACTATTCGGGTTTGTATTGGGTTACAACCGTTTGTTGCCATGTCTTCCCAATTCAACGGTAATTGGAACTTTGATTATTCTTCAATTTTCAGGGAAACAGTATATAAATTTGACAAAAATGGCATTGCCTATGATAGTTGCTCCTCTATACATAGATCTTTTAAACAGTTTCCTGCCTCGACTATAATTTTCTGTTATCATTGCTTCAGTTAGTTGTCAATGTATAGTATAGTTTGTTGATATTAAAGGGGTTGACCGACTCATAGTGTAAATAAAAAATAAGAACACAAGACATAATTTGGAAGATAATATATAAACACGTGCGCACACAAACCTTTACTGGCCAGAATTGAATGTACAAAGAAAGAATAAAGACAAAGGAAAATGAATGGTGCACCAAATTTATTGGCGCCTACAAACAAGTCACATGACACACCATTGCATAGTAAATACAAAGTAGTCTCGGAGATGCAGCTCACAGGCCGCACCGCTATATGGCCAAGGAACTATTTCACTTGATACAATTTAACCTATATGTACTTGAAGTTGGTGGCTGAGGGTTTTAATTTCCTTGGTATGACATTAAACTCTACCTGATGGTGAAGTTCCAATACTGGAGATCTGGGGAACATAGAGTATCTAAATATTTTTAGAATATACTAATAGAATAACAGAGGGTTCAATTCCCTCCTAATGGGGCCACTTGTTGGCCGTGGGTGGCGACCCGTGATGCTTTAGGATGAAACCCTGGCAGCTGAGTAGTATATGACACTCCACTTTGACCCTTTCTTAGGCTAAACGGGCGGTTGGAGAGGCCTCCTCCGATCAATCGGCTGGTTACATCAATCCCTAGTACCTATATGATAGTCCCGACCCTATTGCCCTTATGGCAAGCCACAATTCTTTTTATTATATATGTCCTAGAAAGTGATGGCTGACGGTTTTAATTTCCTTAATATGACATTAAACTCTACCTGATGGTGAAGTTCTAATACTGGAGATCTGGGGAATGTGGAGCACCCCTTCATCACCATTACTCACAGGTCCACTTTGACCTGGAGTGGTGGTCTGTGTTAGGGTCCCACTATGGGTTAAATAGAAAAAAAATGTATTTATAAAAAATTGAGTAACCATCAAGAATTAATGAAACAAAAACGTCTTTGGCATAAAATAACCCAATAGGTTGACATGCCGTAAAATCCAACCAACCAAGCTGCCAATCTATCCTCTATTCCTACCATAAATCTATGAAAGGGTTAACTTTATTTGTTATTTATGGCAGAACAAAGAGTTTCATGCATTCCTTCTGTTTTTGTATAAAGTGGTGATAACAAGCCAAAATAGTTTGTACTCAGAGCAGAGATCGAGAACAGACATTAGTAACAAAATGAAATTAGATTCTGTGAAGTTGATTTTGATCTTTTCTTACAGAAAATAGGATAACAAAAATGATTTGAAGGAAGAAGAAGATGGTAAAAGGACAGTGCATTGATATCTGGCACCAAATATATGGAATCTTATATGAGGGTGTGTTAAAAAGTAATGCCATTTTGTTTAAGACAGGTATAATTACCAACACAGGAACATGTGTCATACATCAAAATGAAGCTGGTCCTCTGTAGATCACATCCCTACTTCTCCACATAGTCACATTTCTCTCAATAGCAACGTTCCACCTTTGAATGAGAGCATATATCCCTGCCCCGTAAAATTCTGTTGACTGTTCTTTGAGACATTTCTTCACTACAGATTTCTCTACCTCGTCACGTTTTAAAATTGGTTAAAACAAATTTTGATCTCAATAAATTCTGCTTAAATTAAGAATTACTGCTAAAATATACTTTATTAAATTATTAGCTTATATCAATACTTTATATCTTATTATAATGGAGATTATCTGTCTGTCTGTAACCAAAACTATGTCATGACTAACATCACCATTCCTTTACTTATTTATGTTATATTCTCAATGGTCATTAAATAATAATTCTTTAATCTTGATTAGCATCTGATTTATTAACAAAGTCTTCAACAGGTCTAGCTGAAATAGATTTGACTCAAAACAGCCCATATTATTAATGTGTTTAAAATCCTGCAATATGTATTATATATCATTAAGAAATAAATGTTTACATCATATATCGTGTTTTATGAATAATTACTTTGTAATTACATGTTTATTTTATATTGAAATCAATTAGAATAAAGTAAAAATAAGTGTAATCTTTTTTGTGTTTGTATTTAATTTCATTAATCTTTCTAATTCAATATAATATTTAATTATATTAAAACTGAAATACTTGTGCCTGGAGAGCTCATATTTTTACAAGTATATGTAATCTTATGAATGAAAAATAGAAAAAAGGTTTTAAATTTTCAGAACAAATTTTGACCTTGAATAAAATCTGTTTAAATAAAAAAATTACTGCTAAAATATAATTTATTTCAGGAATGGTTAAGCTAAATCAGTAGAGCATTCATCTAGGAATCACAAGGTTCTGGGTTCAATACCAGCCCTTGTCAATTCAACACATAAGTAGCATAGCTTGCTAATCTGATCTGTGAAGTTTAGAGAGGAGTTGGTGGTAGATGTAGTCCTCCACCTCAGATGCAAAAATAATCTCCTTGGTCTAATGCTAGTGAAAAGGGGATTGACTCTCTTGCTGTCCAGTTGATACCAAAAAATACACCACTCCACTGACTTTACTTTTAATTAGCCTATTGATACGACCCAAGCAGGCACGATCACTCTGGGTCAGATTGAACCTGGGAGTTATGGCAATGAAATAATGGTCTCGCACTAGTCAAAAGGGATAGAATTACTCACTGTCCAGCTGATGTCTGACAATAGGCCATTCTGTTGACTTTACTTGTATCCAGCAAGGATTGAACTCGCTATTCAGTAGTAATGGATATGCAAGACTTGCTTGTTTGCCATTACACCATGATGGCAACTCCCTAGATATTTTCAGCAGAGTAATGCATGGCATACTAGTAATATTACCAATTTCTAGATGAATGAAAATAACTTCTTACATCTATCAGGCTTTATAACATACTGGTATTATTACTAATTTCAAAAGAAACATGCTACATTAAAAAAAAATATAATAAGAAAGAAAGAAAGAAAGAGAGTAGGGCAAAGACAGAGAGAGGGGGTGAGCATGCAGAAGCGATAATGCTAATCTGTTTCAATCAAACCTAAAGAAAAGATAAAAAGAAAGAAAAAAGAGTGAGAGAGAATTAAATCAAGATCATTATATTTTTTACATATTAAACTCTCTTAAATAGCTCTTAGGTAATCATTTCAAATGTTGTAATAATTAAATCATCATACTATGCTAATCACTCCTGTTAATATTACTAATTTTTCTAAATGAGTTAAAATTAACTGATTACATATATCAGGCTGTATAATATACTAGTAATCTGCCTAATTTCTAAACAATTTAATATAACTTTTTAGATATATCTGTCAGTAAATATCTGAAGAGAGATGTAAGAATCAGATGGCTACAACATATGATGAGCTCAATGTTGTAAGTTTCAACTTCAATCAGTGTGTGTGTGGGGGAGTTCAAGGCTGATTGGAAAAATATTACCTTGATGAGCCATCAGATACTGCACTAATGTGGGAGTTTCTTCGAGCTTAGATGTAAGGTATCTTTCTTTATGAGTTAAGATCAAAACATAAATAGATATCTGATTCTTGCTTAAATATGATTTATCTCCAGTTTATTTCATTTCATGTGTGTGTCTGATAACTGAGAAAATAAAAAAAACTTATGTAAATTTATGTATAATTCTTGTAGGTGAACCTTTATATCAAAGACATCTCTATATCACAAAGTAGATATATGTGTGCAACAACATCAACTTTGACAAATGTCCAAACTGACAATAAATTCAGCAAGAAACAGCTCCTATTAAAAGGTCTACTAAACTACAAATCCAACCATATACCTCTCCAGTGCTGCCTCTTTCTCTCTATTGGATAGTTTGTTTGTTAGAGATGAGAAATGATAATTGAAGAACTTATCGTCTGAATCATTTTATTAATTGTATAAAGATATAAATATACAAATAGTCACACATTTGTGCCTCTTGTTTTCTAATAGTTCTTTTCTTTATATCTATAGAATGGATTGTATGATGATTATAGCAATAGTTATATGATAATAACGTTATAATTCTGTCTATGTTCTATTATAATAATAGTTATACTGAGTGTAAATTATTTGTCTAAAGAACAGTTACTTAAAGTTATAATTGATTACTAAAAATCCTTATAACTAACTACTTAAAAAGATATAAATGCTTTAAAAAACTGGAAAACGTATGATTATTTTAAAATTATTAGTATTAGATGGTAATACTTGAAACCGTATAACTGTTTGCAAACTATGATTATGATCAAATGGGTACTTGAAACCATATACAGTGCTACCTTGACTTAAGACTTTAATTTGTTTAGCTTGTAAGAGTTGATTGAAAGAGTCTGATGAATGCGTAAAAGCATGAAATGCAGGGTCACAAAAATTCCCATGTTATATATATATATATCTATATATACTAATATATATCTTTATATTTTTTCCAGACATTCCTGTCTTTTTATTCCAGTAGAATGATTCCTTTCCCACTCTTCATCTTTCTGACTATATATTCAGTGTATATATGACCAACTCATGTGGCATAATGGTTAGCAAGTTCGATTAGCAAAATATTATTAGTGAGTTTGATTATCAGTGGGTGCCCCTTACTTCTAGCTTTCTGACACAACTAAACTATGCTTATTAAATAACTGCCATTCAGTACATATATAGTTATTTACTAAGCTTAGCTTAGATACAGATGTATGGGGCACCCAATGAGAATTGAACTCACTAACAATGCTATTTCTCTGAATGTTTGAGATGAGGCTTGAAGATTAGTATTATCTGCATTATTCGGACTATTGTCCCCATCTTCATTGTTATTTGTACAATGTTTCGGCCGATATACCCTCCGGCCTTCTTCAGGTATTTCTTGTCGGACTCGGGAAACTTCTTTTCGAACTCGGGAACTTTCTTGTCGTATTCGTGAGCCATCACGGAACTTTGAACCTAACCCTTTATTTATTCCTGGTTAGGTTCAAAGTTCCCGAGTCCGAGAAGGTTCCCGAGTCCGACAAGAAATACCTGAAGAAGGCCGGAGGGTATATCGACCAAAACATTGTACAAATAACAATGAAGATGGGGACAATAGTCCGAATAATGCAGATAATACTCACTAACAATGGTTTGCAAATCTAGCTTGCTAACCATTATATATATGTGTATAATTCATTTTTGCACAGCAGTTTTTACTTCCATAAGACTCTTTGAGAGAGGTTGAGAGTCAAATAGTCTCTCCGTCATATTTTATACATATTTACTTAACTTAGATGTGGCACTAGGCCAAATTATTACAAATCAAACTCTCTTCCAATGGGTGCGAATCTAGCTTGGTAACCATTCTAATACATGAGGTGCCCTTATAATTGTCCTGGGTATGATGCTAAATTGCATCTAGTGGTGAGGTTCCATTTGTGGAGCTTTGGAGAGTGTGGAGTACCCCTTCATTGCCATTATTCCCAGATCCACTCCACTTGTACAGAGTAGTTGTACCTGTTTGTCTCATCTATGGGTTAAATAGATCAAAAAATGAGTTTTAAAAAGATTTGATTTCCCAAGAATGAATAAAACAAATATCTTCGGTATGCAATAATCCAAGGGTTGATATGCTGTAAACTCTGACCCAGAATGGTAGTACCTGATAAGGTCACATCTGTGGGTTAAATGGGGATCAAAAAATGAGTTTAAAAGATCAGATTAAAAAAGATTTGAATACCCAACAAGAATGAATAAAACAAATGTCTTTGGCATAAAATAACCCAACTAGAGTTGACATGCTGTAAAATCCAACTAATCAATTTTATAAGCATATTCTCATTGAGTCCATTGAAACAATGTACTATGTCTTAGAGAACTATTAATACTGTTCACGTTATACTTATATTGGTGAAAATTCAAGACCTTAGACAGACTGGATGATAATGGAAAATTCCATTCACAAGATACAAAAGATAAAAAGAAACAAAAAAGAAAAAGAAAGAAGAATTTAAAAAAAGAGAGAGAGTAGAGAGAGAGAGAGGATAAGGCAATAAAATAAAAATGAAAGATGGCCAGCTCATTAGACTGCTAATTCTATTCAAAACATCAAAGAAGGCCAGAAATAGCACACATAGCATCACAATGAGTAACGAACACATCTTCATATAAATCAACACAGAATCAAAGTGAACTGTTAAGTCTACCTTAGAGATAGACACTGGTATTTACAAATGCCTAGACAGTGCCACTTCACTTTTCCATTTACCCTTCTCCAGTTCATTTATTCATTCTATCATTCATTTATTCTCATCTTCATTTACTTTCTCACTCATTCTATTATTCATTTATTCCTATGTTCGTTCATTCATTCATTTGTGTCATCTTTCACAATCTATCACCGATTCAGTCTTATATTCATTTGCTTTATCTCTCCCTCTTAGAAGTTTGTTCATTTATTTAACACATTTATTTAAATACAATGTAACTTTATGCACACACACACACATTGTAGATAATATGGGTGCTATATTTCCAAGCAGACAGTGCTCAATATAATTGTTAGAGCAGTTATATTAGAGTTAAGGTAGCGTGGATGGGGAATCAACACCTGATTACTGACAGTTTCTTGACTATGCCATCTTCTTTTGGTCTAAAAATCGCATAGGCTAGATAATGTCAGCAACCAGGTGTCGACTCCATGTTCACTCTACCTTAACATATATATATATATATATATATATATATATATATATATATATATGTGAAAATAAAATGGAAATTAATCCGACAGTATGAATAAGATATAATGAAAAAACAAACGATGTTTACAACTGAAATAGGCTCATCAGAAGAGAAAGTGTGCAAACCGTTTCGGGGCCCAATTCTCTTGACGGTTTAAAAAGCAACACTCGGCCCATCCTCAACTAATATGAGGACCCTATTGCATTATAATGTATCAATCTTATATTTTTTGTTGATGACCGACCCACGTGCGGTTGATACATTATAATGCAATAGGGTCCTCATATTAGTTGAGGATGGGCCGAGTGTTGCTTTTTAAACTGTCAAGAGAATTGGGCCCCGAAACGGTTTGCACACTTTCTCTTCTGATGAGCCTATTTCAGTTGTAAACATCGTTTGTTTTTTCATTATATCTTATTCATATATATATATATATATATATATATGTAGAGAGAGAGAGAGAGAGAGAGAGATAGATAAGTATAGTCAAAGTGCACAGTGTAATGGTTTGAATTGTAGGATATGGACTTGTTAACCAAGTTCAAATCCTGGATGAGGTAGCTTGCATTTCATATAGCGCTAATACTCATGGGAAAGGTATGAATCAAACTATTCACCTCCAGCTATGGGTAAATAGTAGGATAGACTGGGCACATCAACCCAAGTTAAGGAACCAATTTAGAAGAAGGAAAACTCAGAATTCAAACCAAAGGAGCTCTCTTCTTGTTAGTTTGAAAGTTCCTCCTCCTCTCCACTAAGCCCTGTCGACAGGGTCTGATGGTCTCTAAGCTTTACTCTTTGTTAGTAACGTTATTTTCCTTGCTCGTACTTTTTTGTTTCTTCTTTTTCATACATCAGAGTTTGTATGAAGGTAAATGTTAATATTTAGGATAATGCTGTCATAGTTTGACTTGTAACAGGCTCCAAGATATTTATCCTTGAAATCAATGCCCACTCCCAGCAGATAACCTCAGTTTAATGCCAAGAACCAGATCTATGTAAAATGTCCTCATAATGAGATGAGTACAACTTGGTCATAAGATATCTTCAATATCCTGCAATTAAATAATTATAAGAAAATAAGATTAAATGACTAAAGTTGGTATACAAGTAGTCTTTACTTTTTGTTAAAAATATATCAGGGTAAGTCAAAAATTATCTGTGCTTTTTCCATGAGATAATTGTCACACTTTATGTTAGAATTCTGGTCGCATTTCTGAGAAGAGTTCTGGAGACCCAAGGAGACTTTTTGTCATTCAGACTCCAGGGAAAACCATTAGTTAGAGCCAATTTGAAAAAGTGGTAATAATAATGATAATAATTCCCATGAATCTGAAAAGAGGAGGAATTGGAGATTAGAATAAGAATCAAAAACATCCAGACCATGTCATAAAATCAGCCAGGATACTTAGTAGAGTCCTGGAGACTTGCTATCACTCAGACACCAGTGAAAAAACATTAGTTAGAGTTGATGTGAAAAAATTGCAATGAATATAATAATAATTGATTGTAAAAATATAATAATGATAATAATTGAATGTAATTAATAATGATAAATAATAATAATAGTTGATTTTAAAATTATAATAATTATAATAATAATAATTGATTGTAAAAATTATAATAATAATAATAATTTGAAACCAGAAGACCAAATTTAATCTTAATTGATGAGAAGAAAAACGAATTGGTTGGAGCTTTTGGAACAGTCTCCAAGAGTGTCAGAAAAGAGACTGGAGGAAGTGTAGATCCGAGGAAGAATCAAGACCATCCATACCCCATCACTGCTGAGAATAGTGAGATGATTCCTGGAGACCTGAAGAGATTTGCTATCACTTAAATCTGGTGTTAAAAACTAAAATACTAACAAGCTTGGAAGGAATTTTAGATTACACTGGCCAGTGATGTTTTCAGGGTCAAATATATAATAGCTGATTTTAAGGCATTTTTTTTTTTTTTTACATTGAATCCAAAAATCATTCATATTTTTTCTAATCAGATCAAATTCTTAAGATACAAACTCTTACTTAAAATGTATAGAATAGTATTATAGCTGTGACAAGTAGAATCCATGGCTTTTGAATTAGTCTTATTATTATGTACAACTTATTTTTAAAGAAAAGCACATTTTAAAACCCATACCTAATTGTTTAAATTAAGGGTATTTTTGAATTCAGCATAAAATAGCAATCATGTATCACTTGGTAAACCTTTGACCTTTGGAAAAAAATGTTTTTACACAAGTCAGTTTTATTGGAGGATCAAGTGATCATAATCCATGTGTATTTTCAGATGAGTCAAATGAAATTCAAATGTCTTGATTAAATTGTTAAATCAACCATGGAAATTCTTTCAAGTCCAATTAAGATAAGAATAAATCAAGTCGCTAGACAAATCCATCAGGTTCTTCTCCTCTCCTGAAATGTAATTAAAATGAATTCAACAAGTAGAGATTTTATTTTGTTTTTATTTTTGAAACAACAAAAAAAAAATTTAAAGACAGGATTAAAAATTGTTGAACTGAACATTTAAAATTTACACTGATGATATTTATCTTATCCCTCTTTAAATCATTTTTTTCTTCTTTTCTTTTATGGACATTTTTAGTAATATTCAATTTTCAATAATATTTTTTCTTAATATTTCATTTCTTCAATCAAAAAATAACTTTGTCATCATGTATATCATTTTGTCTATTCATCATTTTATCAACCTTTTATCATTTTGATACTTTTTAGAAATTTTTCCATTTATATTTTATTGAATTTCTGTGGTTGAAAATAAATGATCATTTTTAGATATTTAAAAAAAAACTTTTTTCTTTCCTCTTTTCCTTTATGGACAGTTTTGGTCATATTCATTTCTAATTTTTGACAATATTTTTTTTGTCTGAATTTTTATGATAAGGCTTGATAACTTGTATTGGTTGGCAGGTGAAGAGTTGGATTCATACCTTTCCCAAAGGTATTAGTGCTTTGTGAAATGCAAACGGCTGTGTATGAGATTTGAACTCATCTCACAGTGTCCATTTCCTATGAGGGTAACCATAACAAAGAAAGAAAGAAAGAAAGAGGATAGGAAAAAGATAGAGAGAGGAGTGAGTGTGGAAGCAATAACACTAAACTGTTTCAATGAAACAGAATGAAAAAAAAGTGAGAGAGGAGCTAGATCATGATTATTATACTTTTTACATATTGAACCATTTGGTAATAGCTCTTAAGTAAACATATCAAATGTTGTAATAATTAAATTATCATACTGTGATATATCCACAGGTTCTGCTAGTAGTTTAAAGAGTATCACCGCTGTTCTACATGGATGGCTTTGGAATTAATAACACATGGAGGTTGATATGCTATTAAACAAAGAAACCAAACTGTGGATTTGTTGCTTTTTATTTTAATGAAAGAAAAAATACACTCACTACACTAGATGACCCATGAATGAGCCTGCTAGGTTCCCATGGTAACATTGGTCCATGGTAATAATTTGAGAAGGAGTGAGGCATTCTAATTGATATTTCATCAATAATTTCATAATTAAAAATTAATGTTCAGTGTTAATGCCGACCCTACTATATAATAATTCAGTTGCAAATTGATGCTACAATAAGAATACCATTATGATGTGCTGTTTTTACTGTATTAGGGCTATATAAATTAGGGTAGGTTGATTTTTCACTTTTTTAAAATATCAAATTAAATAAACACCAAAAGTTGTGTATTGGTCTATTAAGTATTGATACCAAAAATTAAAACTTGAACTTGTACCAATTCTTGAGGAAATGGAATTAAAGATCATAGATCAAAATTCCCTGAAAAATCCTCGGTTTTGCAATAATGGGGGATGGACATATTTTTAATTTGAACTTTTATTATGTCTTTTAATTTCATTTTGATAAAATAAAATTACAACATTCCCTGGTTTAAATGCTAAAATTGTTAGATTTTCTGATCAATTATTTGGCCAAATGTTCAAAAACTGTCTACAATCTTTGATGCCATTTCCTCAAAAATTGGTATATGTGAAAGATTTCATTTTTGGTATCAGTACTTAATCAACTAGTACATAACGTTTGGTATTTCATGTAATTTGATATTTCTAAAAAGTTAAAAATCGACTTATCCTAACATGCATACAGAGTGATCGGGAGAAATTTTACAGTTTCATAAGGAAAAAGAAAAAGTGCTTGGTAACTATAAAATTTAATGGATTGTAAAAAAATTCAATAGGCATGGAAATTACATTACTGTCAACTAGTTTCATTCAAAATAACCGCCATTAGCGTCGATCACAGCCTCAATCCTGCTCCAGAACCTGGAGCAAGCTGATGGGAAGGGTCTCAAAAACTACCTTAATTCTGTCGATTAACTTGGCTTTTGTAGTACTGGCATGGCAATTGGTGTCTTTCTCAACAGCACCACATACGTAATAATCCATGGGGTTAAGATCTGGGGAGTTCGGAGGCCAAACATTGGGACTGGTGTAGTCGTAAAAATTTGCTGCCAACAATTTTTGACTTTTCTGAAAGGTGTGGCAGGGGCCGATTCCTGCTGCCATATATATGGCCTACCATTGGCTATCCTTGTTATCCAGGGCTTGACTACAGTGTTTAGCAACTCCATGTAGGCATCTGAGGGTCCCTCAATACTTTTTTCTGCAGATTTCCAAGGAATTCTGCTGTACGAATGCAATCAAATCATCTGTTATGTTGCTTTCTTCTAGCCACAGCATCGTAGTCTCCATTGCAATTCTCCAGTTCATGCCTGATTGTTTTTACAGTGTTCAGGGAGCATTGGGTAGCAACCATAATTTCCTTATTTGATGGCCAGCACAGATCATCATGATACAAGTTATTCTCTTCCATGATTCAGGTGGATTACAATCATCCATTCTATCTGTCATCATATGAATGAAGAAGGGTTGAAGCTTTTAAAAATGATATGTTGTGTGCATCAATACCTCCAACCTACAGAGAAAAATAACCAAATATAAAAATGTCAAATTTATCCCAAACACCCTGTATATACATAATAAATTCATCAGGTGTAATGGCTACCATCATAGGAAATGGACATGGCAAGACAAATTCAAATCCTGGATGAGGCTGTTTGTATTTCACATTGTGCTTATATTCTTGGGAACAGTATGCATACAATTAATATCACTCCAGCTATCGATAAATAGTAGGGCAGACTGGGCTGTTTAAGCTTATTTAGGAAAAGGAAAACACTAGCTCTTCCCACCAGTCATGGCTTTCATTACTAGATTTTCCTAATTCAACTATTTAACTAAATTCAACAATAAAGAATAAAATTACAGTTATGCCTTTTTGTTAATGGATTTCTTTTAAGATTAATCAACAGGATTTTTGCTGAACTCCTCTTAAGAAATTGATCTTGTGTCACATCCTATTCATAGGTTGGTAAATATGTATTTATCCAAATAAAACCCCAAAAAATAGGAATCAATAATACCAAGTAAATATTTATTAAATCAATATGCATATAAACCTTCATATTCTCTATGTAAACCACTATTTGATTATATATATGAAAACAACTGCATATCATTAATATGTAGTAAAAGCTAACAGTATTAATAATATAAAAAATGTTTTTAATAATTGAGATTTAAATAAAAATAAAATCATGATGAATGTGACATAAATACCTAAGGGAATTGTGAAGTCAGTGGTCATGTGGTTTTGGTTAAAAACAGACACATAATCTCCATGATAATAGATATGTATATAAAAAGATTGTCAAGCGAGACAATTTGCTCTTTAGCTTGTAGGTAATTTTCAAATTAGGGTCGGTAGTTTTATTAAGTAGGTGTGTAGGTAATTCAGTAAGTGAGCCACCTGAAAAACACAGTTAGATTCTGTCTTAGATTTGTAACAGAAATTACTGTAATAAGAAAGAAAGGAAGACAAGACAGGGTTTATATATTTTAAAAGGGGTTTAATGGTGCAAAGGGTTGCTAAAACTTATTGCTTTAGCGGTCTCAAGTCACATATATATAAAGGTAACAATTCATGAACACACTTATCTTTTTGTAGAGTTCTTGTAGGAGTAAATAATTCTGGTTGTAGGCTCATTTATTGTTTGGTCTGCTGCTATGTTTATTCACCCAAAGCTGTGTTGTTCGTTGTAGTTGTAGTTGTCAACCATCTCTGCAGCCGTGTAGTCTCTCTGACTACTGTTACTGTTCTCCCAGTAGGGATGTCTTATTTCCCTGAGTTTCTTTACTGTTCTGATGATTTTGGCCCCTGCTAGTACCCACTTCCAGGCTCTGTCAGGAGAGGGTAACCCATATTTTTCATATTGGAGACATTGTTTTAAAACTTAAAAAGAAAAAAAAAATTATTTGAAATGCAAATAATGAGATCATGAAAATCTAATTTATATAAACATGAAAGTTTTTTTTGTTGTTGTTTTTACATCATAGATTGATAATGTTATTAACATTGTTAAACCATGAAATTATCATTCAGTTTGTTTTTTCTCTTCGTTGACATTTTGATACAAGTAAAAATCAGGTAATTGAAAACAACAAACAACAAATCTTCAAGAAATGATTGTTTAAAAAAAAAGAAAACTAAAGAAAACGCTTTTTCATGGCCTTTTAAAAAAGATTAGAATGTTATTTCTGTTATTTTTTTTTCCAAGTGAATAGTAAATTTTATATTAGGTGATCAGTATTAAACATTATTGCAAGTTGAATCTGCATTGAGTGTTGATTGGTGGTTTATATACAGGTCTGGGTTGTTCAACTATGTACCTTGGCCAAGCTCATTCCCTTGGCTCTGATTGGCTGCTGGTTTTCAGTGAAGAGACTTTGATCCATGGTCTTTTAAAAAAGATCAGAATGTTGTATCTGTTCATTTTTTCCAAGTGAATGGTAAATTTTGTATTAGGTGATTTTGATTCTTGATGGATACCACTACTGTTCTTCTACAAGGGTGGCTTTTGCATTATATAACCCATAAAAATTGATACGCTATTAAACAAAAGAAACCAGTGCTCAGATCTCCAGAACAATGTCATACCCAGAATACCCCTTTTTGGTACGGGTCTCACTTCTCTGCATGGCATACAGTCATTCTAAGGTATGAATTCTCTTAGGTATGGATTAGATAGTACCACTACTGTTCTTCAACTTTGATGGCTTTTGCATTAAATAACCCATGAAGATTGATATGCCATTAAACAAAAGAAACCAATGCCCAGATCTTTAGAACAGTGTCATACCCAGAATGTAGAATTATTACGTGATCAGTATTCAGCTGTATTGCAAGTTGTATCTGCACTGAACATTTCTGTTCTGGTAGTTAATACAGGGCTTGTATTCAGTTACTGTCTGTCTGTTTTTTGTTTTTTTTTAATGGTAACTGCACGCTAGTTACAGCCCTCCTGTGAGGGTAAGTATGATATGTTGATTATACACAACCTACTTACTCATTGTGCTTAAGGTATGCTCAGAACAATCAGTATTTCTATACTATCCCAAAGCACCGATTGTGTTCTTAAAAGTTATCTTATCAATCATTGATCTATTAATGATTCTGGATAGGATACTGATTGAATATTTAAAGGGAATAAAGAATAATACACTGAAGAATAGCAAATATTGGTTATGGGGTGATAGGCATGAAGCTGGTAATAAGTGAATGCAGTAGTAGAATTTTGTATTAGATGATCTGTATTCAGTTGTATTGCAAGTTGAATGTACACTGAATATCAAAGTGTTGATAGGTGCTTTAAATACAGGCCTGGGTTGTTCCACTATGTACTTTGGCCAAGCTCATTCTCCGAATTCTGATAGGCTGCTGGTTTTCAATGCAGACACTTTGATCCATATATACACAAAACATGGCTATGTTCTAGTAGTTAGTGCAGGGCCTGTATTGGGTTGCAGCCTGTCCCTTTGTTTTGTGTGATTCTACAGTAAAGTAGTGAAAAGCTTTCTTATTTGAACTTTATTTTTTTATTTTTTCATCAACATGAGCTGACTCCCCCCAAATGAAAAAAAAACAGTTGATTAAAAAAAAAAATGATTAAAAAAAACGTTAACAGTGAAATAGTTTGGAATATTCATACATACATAGATAATCACCCATCTATATATTAATACTTGTGACCCTTAATTGTATGACTGTTATCATCTTGCAACACCCTCTGGTTAAAAATGAGATTGTCCAAATTAAATCCTGATTATTTTATATTGATTATCTACCAAATTCTTATTTCTGCCATCACCTCAGCTCAATAATGGACAATTCTGTTTTTATTATAAAGAAAGAAAGAAGAAAAAGGAGATGCTACACAGAAAAATATAGAAAGAAATAAAGAGTAGCAGAAAGATAGAGAGAGGGGGTGAGCATGTGGAAGTGATAATGCTATTCTGTTTCAATTGAACATAATGAAAAGGAAAGAAAGATCAGTTGAGATGATGTTTCAATCAATCAATAAACCAGATGTGTACAACTTCCTTCCAGCTGTTGTACCTGCCAACCTTCTTCTTACTGAAGAAGGTCATAAGGTACAAAAGTCGAAATATTTTGAGTAAAACAACCAAGATGAGGATAACAGTCCAAATCCTGTAAATAATATAAATAACAAAATTAGTGAATTGTTATGAGGTTTGGTTAGTTTTATTTTATGGCATGTCAACCGTTGTTGGGTTATTTTATGCCGAAAATGTTTTGTTCTATTCACGCTTGATGGGTATTCAAAATTTTATTTTGATACATTTTTTTTTTAAACTCATTTTTTTTATTTAACCCATAGATGGGGCTCTAAAAGGTACTACCACTCCAGGTCAGTGGACCAGGGAGTAATGGCGATCAAGGGGTACTCCACCTCCCCCAGAGCTCCAAAATTGGAACTTCACCACTAGATGTAGTTTAACATCATACCCAGGACACTGCCCTCTAGCATATATATGATAAAAAAAATGTTGGGCATGCCATAATGTCAATAGGATTGGAACAATTATATAGGTGTTATGGCTTGAGAATTGTAATAAGATTACCTTAAATAGGTTTTTATATCCTAGATGTTATGTTTGTAATATATAATATTTCTTTTGTTCTTAAGGCTATCAATGGAGCCAAAAATCTTCCAAAAGATGTTTAAAGAATTACTCCAGAAAATGTTGATATTCACCTAATTCTCGAATAGCTGATGATTATTGAGACAATTGCAAAATTGCTGTAAAATTGAATTACGTCAATTTTCCTGAAGAGTTTTGTGTAACTGCTGTAAAATTCCAAATTCTGCCTTGGGTTTGGAAAAGAGACAGTTAGTGATACAGTCATATGCATTACATATTATTCCGCTGTGACACCCAGCCTGTGTATTATGGTTGAAAGGAAAGGCATTTTAATAATAATATAAAACATACAGAAAAGAAAAACGAGACCCTTATTTTTGTTATTTCACTTCCTAATGGAACCTGATGATAATATAAATTGAGGAGGTAATCCCCGGAGAGATTTTAGCTGCAAACTCATGATTAATGGAAACTGTTTCTTTCCTACTGCAAATAACAAGAGGTGAAATATGAAATATATTCCCTTGCCCAGGGGATGGATACTGTGGGTGATTGGTTGCTGTTTCACTTTCCTCAAAGGAATATACTTTCCTGTGCTCATTGAAAATACTCCTAAGTGCACACAATTCTGAATGATTGAGTACAGAATTGAAAATGTTTAGCTGATATAATTTTGTGATGAAAACATTTGAACAGTTTTTTTTTCTATCCTGACTTATTTTACCTGAATAAATGTTGTATGGTTATATACATTTCTCTGAATTTTTTAGATGAGGCTTGATAATTTGGATTATTTGGATTATTCAGACTATTGTCCACATCTTTATCGTTATCTGTACAACGTTTCGGCTGATGTGCACTGCAGCCTTCTTCAGGTATTTTGTATAAGACTCGGGAGCCTTCTCTTCAGACTCAGGGGCCTTCTCGAACTTGGGAACCTTCTTTTCGTAATCAGGAGCCATCACGGAACTTTAAACCCAAACCTTTATTCAATCCACAGGGTATCCTGTTCTCATTCAGCTAACCATAACTGGGTACAACTGTTAAGCTGTGTTAATTATTATTCTATGTTACTGTTGCCCTTGACCAGGATTCCCAAGTTCAACACAAAATACTTCAAGAAAGCCTTGAGGGCACATCGACCAAAACGTTGTACAGATAACAATAAAGATGAGGACAATAGTCTGAATAAACCAAATAATACAGGTTATATACATGTTTTGGCATGTTACAATTTGAGTTGCCAATTTAGGCCTGTAGTTGAATATAGTTTTACAGTTGATATTTGTGGCATAAAGTTTGATCCTTTCTTGAAGTAGAAAGATGTAGTATCAGTTTTAATCCTTGTCTGTTGCCCTGTCCTTGAAGTAGAAAGATATATCAGATATAATCCTTATCAGTTGATCAATTTATCAATGCATTTGAATAGTAAATTAAATACATGTTTGGCATTTTTTTATTGGTCAATTCAGTCACCAGCACTTAGAACAGTCTACAAGTATAAATTGTAATTTTTTGCACAACAACAGAAAAATCCAGCAGTTATGCATGTGTTTTTGCATGTTAAGTTCATCAACAGGTTCTAAACAAGATGGAAACATCTTCACACTGGATGGTAAGCCTTTGAAATTAGTAGACCAGTTCACACAGCCAGGTAGTATTATCTCATCTACAGAAAACGATGTCAATGTATGCATAAGAAAAGCATGGACTGCTATTACAAGATTATCAATATGGAATTTACTTACTTACTTACTGAAGAATAATTAAATTTCCAATTACCGTCAAACTTGGAAGACAAGGCAACAAACGGTTGTAACTTGAATACAAACTCGAATGTCACAAAGTCTACTGCAGAATGACAGGATATATATAAGATTCCACAATGTCATTCAAATCAAGCAGTCAAGCAGCCAATCAGAACTCAAGGAATGGAATGACCCAAATCACCCAAATTCATGAATGGGTCATTCTTGATTTCTATATATACCAATTGTCTTTGATACTGCTTAAGTTGTACTTAGTTAGCTGCTGTTATTCAAACAAACAGTAGACTTACTGACTTCAATACTTACTAGCGTCCATTCCTATTGACGATTGTTCTTGATTAGTCCTCTAGACCTATCAAGAGCAATGTTGAAAGTTTACATATGGAATTTTTAATTATGAAATCCTTGATGAAATATCAATTAGAATGCCTCACTCCTTCTCATATTATTATCATGAACCAATGTTACCATGGGAACCTAGCAGGCTCATGGGTTATCTAGTGTATTGATGGTATTTTTTCTTTCATTAAAATAAAACGCAACAAATTTACAGTTTGGTTTCTTTGTTTAATAGCATATCAACCTCTGTGTGTTATTTAATGACAAGGCCAAACTTGTAGAAGAACAGCAGTAATACTCTTTAAACTACTAGCAGGACCTGTGGATATATCACAGTATGATAATTTAATTGCAACATTTGATATGTTTACTTCAAATAGTTCAATATGTAAAAAGTATAATAATCATGATTTAACTCAGTCTCACCCTTTTTTTTTCTTTCTTTTCATCTTTATGTTTGATTGAAGCAGATTAGCATTATCACTTCTGCTCACTCCCTCTCTCTCTCTCTCTCTATATATATATATATATATATAATATATATATATATATAATATATATCTTTTCCTTACTCTTTCTTTTTTATTATATTTTTTCTGTGTTGCATGACATTTTTCTTCCCTTTTTATAATAAAAACGAAATGGTCCATTATTTATCTAAGATGATAATACTCATAATGAATAAGAATTTGGTGGATAAGCCACACCCGATAATCAGGATCTACATTTTTGCATTTCATTTTAGATTATTTGGACTGTTTCATTTTTAACAAGAGTGAGTTACAAGATGATAACAGTAATACAATTGAGGAACATGAGTATCAATGTATAGATGTGGGACTAGCTTGCTAACTATTGCACCACAAAAATATATGAATAACCTCCCCTCCCCCCCCCCAAAAAAATAGCAAAAACGGTAGTGATATGACTCATTAATAATGGGAAGAATTCTTTCCATTTGTATGGAACATCACAATGGAATGGGACACTGACAATCTTAAAGTAAAATCGAACCAATGAAGGTCAAAGGGTACACAACCAAAATGTTGTGAACTAAGAAAAATATAATCAATCTAATAAAAGAGTTAAAGCAAACGTGAATCCATTTTCTATTTTTAGAACGTTTACAAAATACTCCTCCCTGAAATTTATTCAGCTTTTCGAACATTCAAAGACATTTAACTTTCAACTGACTCAACTGAGATGATTTATGATGGAAAGTTAAAATGAAAAGTACTTTATTCATGAAAGATATATTTTCAATTGCAACTCAAAACAAGTTTTTTTTTTTTTTTTTTTTTTTTTTTTTTTTTAGTGTGGGGTTCACAGTTAAGTACATGTCCTGGGTATGACGTTAAACTGCATCTAATGGTGAAGTTCCAATTTTGGAGCACTGGGGAGTGTTGAGTACCTCTTCATTGCCATTACTTCCAGGTCCACTTTGGTAGTACCTGTTAGGGTCTCATCTATGGAGTAAATAGAAAAAAATGAGTTAAAAAAACAAAAGACATTTAAATACCCATAAAGAATGTACAAAACATTTTCAACATAAAATAACCCAACAAAGATTGACATGCCATAAAATCCAACCATTTTAGTACACATTTATGGGTTTTAAAAAAAAAAAGAAATAGTATTTTATAAAAAAATGTCTGAATTCAAAATTCAGATAAAAATAATAAAGTTCAATCAGGGAAATCAAAGGCTTCTTTCTGAGACAACAGGTCCGGTGCTAGGGTCTGATGCCCCCCCCTCAACGAAATTGATATGGGGCCCTCACTTTACTATATCTCAATTATCATAAAATATTGATTTTGTTTTGTTTTATGGTATATCAACCTTCATGGGTCATTTAATGCAAAAACAGTTGTGGTAGTATTTAACCCATTGTTGGGGGAATGTGGGGGTTCATACCTTTCCCAAGGGTATTAATCTGAGAGTGAAATTAATAGTGTGACTGGAGTTTGAACTATGATATCTCAGTTTATTATATCAGCCACTATGCCATGGAGACCCCTCCCCTATATATCTGTAGTGAAGACATCTGACCAATGTGTTTTCCATATGGGGGTGGGTATATTTTAAGCTTGGGATGAGTGTGTTTCAAATTATTAGGATTTTTGGAAAGTAATTATGTATTATCAGAAAATATAAATAATAATAACAAATCTAAGATAAATTTATTTAGATGTTATCATCAAAAATTTAATAATCTTTTGAATGAGCATTTTAAACTATGTTTTTTGTTTGTTTGTTTTTTTAATGTTCTGCCATTTTATAAAATGCTTTAGGGATCAAAACAAATGAAAACCTGCTCCTTAAAGTTGATATTAAACACCTTATTACAATGTCGGATCCTATGAGGATCCAACTTGTGATTCAGTGATAATGGATCTGCAAAATTCCAGTTTCATTGCTTGAGAAATGGATATATAAAAAGAAAACTTAAAAATTGTTTAATGTATAAATGATGTAATTTAGATATGCTTGTTTCAAACAAAATTACCATGCTGGTTTTTTATATGGTTTTCTCTCAAACGCATGCACAGCTCTTCCGACTGAGCTGAACAGACTGTTTTATTATTTCTATTGGAACATTATACAGCTTGATTGCTTCAGGAATGTATGCAGAAAAAAATATTAAAAAATGTGTTTTATGCATAAACTAGAAGTTACTACCTGGCAGTAAAAAAATTAGTCTCGCAGATCCATTATTATTGAATCACTAGTTAGATTCCTAACCCTTATTGACCTTATGGCAAACCCCCCAATCTCGATTCTGGAACTTTGGGGAGAGGAGTAACCCTTCATTGCCATTACTCCAAGTTCCACTCTGACCAAGAGTGGTAGTACTTGTTAGGATCCCATCGATAGGTTAAATAGAAAAAGATGAG
This sequence comes from Doryteuthis pealeii, assembly GCA_023376005.1. NCBI lineage: Eukaryota > Metazoa > Mollusca > Cephalopoda > Myopsida > Loliginidae > Doryteuthis > Doryteuthis pealeii. The sequence continues at coordinate 4,233,299 of CM042156.1, forward strand.
TTTTAAAAATTGGGTTTAAAAAATGAGTTTAAATAGAAAAAAATTTGAATACCCATCAAGAATGAATAAAACAAAACATCTTCAGCATAAAAGAACCCAACAATGATTGAAATCCAACCAACCAACCCAACTTCAATATGCATGTGAAAAAGAAATCAGCAGATGCAGATATACTTCCAGCCACACAGATTCTCTATCAACTCTATTTTCCAGACTTCTTCAATCATGTGATCCTCCTAAACCAATCAGCAAGGACCACTCAGATAACTTTGAGATGAAAGCATTTTAATAAAACTTATATGCATTCTTTCATGAATTATATTTAAATCAAAATTTTACACAACATTACAAAAATGATAGGCTATGCTTATTCATTATGTAACAGTATTTACCATTACCTCCTATCAAAATTAAAACAATGTTTACATCTTTAATGTCCTTCTTCTTCTTGAAGTGTATGCAGTCTTTTTACTTTTCTTTTGTTTTTGTGATATTTGAATTTACAGAACTTTGTGTGAGCTCAGTCCCAGACTTTCCAGAGTGCCAGGTGCAATAAAAAAAAAATCAAAAACAATCTTGGCTTAAAATTATAAAAACAAGCTATTAATGCATTCAAAGATCTTGAAAAAAAATGAAGTATATCCAAAATATAAAACTTTAAGAAATGACAAAAAAATTAAAACAAAGCTTTCAAAAAATGTCTAGTCTTATCTTGCGAACTTTTTTTGGCATAGATTTATGTTTGACTATTCCGAGAAGTACTTAGATTTTGTTTTGCTTCAAGTAAAAGCTGGGAGGAGGGTAGAAAATGAAAATAAAAGAAATACTTTTTTTTTTTTTAAAAAAACATATAAAAGACAAAAGTTTTAGAAAATAAAATTTAAGAGAAATCGATTTTTGACTGTTATGAGAAACCAGAATTTAGCCAGTTGGTTGCTGCTAGCAAAAAATCATTTTTACTTCTTATAATAATTTTTTATGTTCCAGTATCTATTTGTGTTTATATGTGTGTGTTTCTGAAAAGGCATAAATAGGATTATGCCTCACACGCATATATGGATATACACACATACACAGCACTATATATGTGCATATCTAACTAAATATACACACACACACACACACACACACACACATATATATATATGAGTTAGGATAGCTTAGACATAGAGTCAATGGTGCTTGGTGACTGTCAGTTTCTTGCCAATGTGATCATTAATGGCACTTAGTAACTGTCATATAGGAATGAAGTGAGACAAAAATATGAACACCAATCACCAATAAAGGAAAATGGCAAACCTTTATATAGTATAAATAGAGGTACCGTGCTGTTAAAGTTGAGGACTTCAGTCACTGCTAGGCCAATACACTGCGGTGTTTAAAGCAATTCTGTTATTGTTCTGGGCAACACTGGGGTGTTAGGATTAAGTAATAATTTTTCATTGTTTTGTTTTCTGTTTAATGTATCAATTTCAATTTTGTTGTCTTTTGTCTTTTATGTAAATCTGAATGTTACAAAACTTACTGACAGTTTCTTGCTGACAGAGTTTGAAAATCGCAAGTGCAAGAAACTGTCAATTCCCAAGCCCCATTAACTTCATGTCCATACTACCCTAACTTTTATGTATATATAAAAAGGTCTTTTATTGACTAACTAAAAAAGTGGTTTATAAATTTAATTTTCTTTTTTTTTAAGTAACTTAAGACATCTTGTAATGATCATTAGAAATACTGGGGTATTTGACACTCTACATAAATAAATAAATTACGTACACACATTCACAATACTACATATATAGATATTTACCATGTACCCCACGTGTACAGGTTAGGCACAAAGTTCTTTTAAAGTGGGACCACCCACAAACTGGAGCTCATGGGAGGTGCCAAAAATGCATTGATCCCGTCGGCATTCCACCACTAGGGGGGGTGCTCAAGCACTGGGCAATAAACCCATCCCTGCCCCTTTAAATTGAGGGGTCAAGTGTTGCCTGGGGGGATGTCCTCCTTGGATCAAAGTTGTTAATTAGATCAATGGTCCGACACCACTGTTGACAATACTACACATACACACACACATATATATACATATACACACACACACACACACACACATACCAAATTCTCCACATGCATAGGATGGGACACAAGGTATTTCTAAAGCAGAGCTTAACAGTTTTGAAATCAGAGATTTCCTTTTCCTAGACTGGTTGCCTAATCAAGGTTAAAGAGCCCAGTCTGCCCTAATATTTACCCATAGCTGGAGGGAGAATAGTTGGATTCATACTTTTACCAAGGGTATTAGTGCTATGTGAAATTTAAACAGTTTTGTCCGGTATTTGAATTCAGTTCATGTCCATTTCCTGCAATGGTAACCATTTCACCACGTATCTCCTTATATATGTATATTAGTTTGGATAACATAGACACAGTCAATGGTGCTTGGTGACAGTTTCTTACCAATGTGATCATCTGACCAAGTGCCATTGACAAAGTAAATTTGTTTATTTATCTCTTTTATATCTATATATATATATATATATATATATATATATATTTCGAGATTTTTTTGTACTTTTTGTCACACTTTGTATTCTGAAAAAAAAAACTAACGTTCCATTCATTAATTTTTTTTCAATATACAAGGTGTAGAAAAAAGTACCAAGTTTAAAGCTGTATTTACTAAGATAGAAATGAAGAATGAATGGAATGTAATTTTTTTTTTCAGAATACAAGGTGTCAAAAAGTACAAAATATCCCGATACTTTTTTAACACACCTTGTTTATATAAATATATACAAAAGATATGTATTTCATTCAATATATATATATGCACAGATTAACTGATTAGATAGATCAATAGATCCAACTTCTGCAGAACCTCCTCATCACCCCAACTATGGGATCAATAGTACCATTACTCTTCTTCAAAGAGGATGACTTTGGCATTAGATAACCGAAACATTTTAATATGCCATTAAAAAAACAAAAAACAAACCAAACCAAATTTTCTATATATAAAATCATAATACGGGGGAAAAATGACATATCATAGCAAGATTTTTGTTGAATCAACTGCATTAGAATACTATAATATAAAGAATAAGGCTATTTCCAGTCCAATTTGAAACTTGATAATAGTAATGTCTTTCACACTTACCCATATCATTATAATTTCTCAAGATAATTTTTAAAACATAGCACAAAATACTACAGTATTTTTGTGCTAGTTGATTGGTTATACTTTTAATGGCATATGAAATTTTGCGGGCTATTCAATGCTAAATCTTGTTTTTTGTATGATTTTTAAGTGCATAGTTTGTAGGTAAATATTTTTGTTTGGTTTGGTTTATAATCTGGTAGAAATAATTTTCATTAACTTCATGTGTATTAATAAATTGGTAGAATAATTTTCATTAACTTCATGTGTATTAATAAATTGGTAGAAATAATTTTCATTAACTTCATGTGTATTAATAAATTGGTAGAAATAATTTTCATTAACTTCATGTGTATTAATAAATTGGTAGAAATAATTTTCATTAACTTCATGTGTATTAATAAATTGGTAGAAATAATTTTCATTAACTTCATATGTATTAGTAAACTGGTAGAAATAATTTTCATTAAGTTAATGTATATTAATAAACTAGTATTTTTTCTCTGAATTTTTGAGATGAGGCTTGATAATTTGTATTATTCAGACTATTGTTATAGTTATCTACACAACGTTTTGGCCGATGTGCCCTCTGGCTTTCTTCAGGATTCTGAGTTTGGTTAGGTTCCCAAATCTGAGAAGAAATGCCTGAAGAAGACTGGAGGGCACATCAGCTGAAGCGTTGTGTAGATAACAATAAAGATGAGGACAATAGTCCAAATAATCCAAATTATACTAACTGGTATTTATTCATTTTAATTGTGATATAGATTCTATAGATTAGATGTGGCCTGACATTGAGCTTAATAATCCCCAAAGAGGCTTTTAAGCATTTTCATTTGAAATCTTCTGTTTTCATTTTATATAACTCTTCTAGTTGCGATAAAATTTAACACATTATTAAATTTGTTTTCTACTGAAAATGATTTTAAAATGAGTTTCACCACTGCTTAATTCAGTTGGACACTTTTTATTTTTATTTGTTTTCGAAGATATTTCAATTTCTTCAAAATAAGGAAAAACAAACTTCGGAATAAATACGATAAAAGCGAGCAATAATCAACCAATGCCGTTTTACATATTTTTTGGGCTTGATATATATTTTTGCAGGAAGCAATGAATATGAAAAGACCGGACTGACAATAGAATAGTTTTTTTCTTTGTTTTTTTTGTTCTTTATTTATTTTGTTTTTTTGTTTTTTTCTTTCCTGTAGGCAATAAAATCTGGTCATAAATATCTTTGAATTTGCCACTTATGGATTTGCAAAACATAGACATTTGTGATAAAATCTCAAGTTTATCTATGAAAAAACTTGTGGCTTTTATTACAAATTTGAATTATCCTCCTCTTGATTTTAATACTCTTGTGTAGAGGCATCGTTCCCAGATGTGAGTTGTTCAATTCAAGATCTTTATCTTTCACTGTGTATCGGGTTTTGGTGTATACATAACTAAATCAATAAGTCTGCAGCCTAATGATGAAAAAAAGGCATTCATTTTACCCACCCTGTTGGCTGGGGCTGTAGAATACACTGACTGCGACTCTGCAGAGGGGTAAAATCCCCCAAATGGGGCCATCTATTGGCCGTTGATGGCAACCTGTGATGCTTAAGGACAATCCTGGTGGCTAAGCAGTCCATGACCTGTAACACTCCACTTTGACCCTTACTTGGGCTAGATGGGTGGTTGGCCTTATTGCAAACCCCCAATCAGAAGGTGGTGGCTGAGGGTCTTAGTGTCCTGAGTATGATGTTAAACTGATTCTAGTGGTGAGGTTCCAATTCTGGAGCTCTGAGGAATGTGGAGTACCCTTTATTGTCATTACTCCTGAGTCCACTCTGCCCCGAAGCAGTAGTACCTGTTACGGTCCCATCTAGGAGTTAAATAGAAACAAATGAGTTTAAATAAAATGTGTTTAAAAAAATTGTCTAGCCGTCAACAAGGGTTGATATGATGTAAAATCTGTACATTCAACCAACCATCCAGACTCTCTGAAGCTCTAGAACTGTAGCCTCTCTATCATATGCAACTAAGTGCCAAACCCAGGACACAATTCATTCCATTGTATATATTAATCATGTACATCAAACATTATACATTGGTTTGGTTTACGGCATATCAACCTCGGTGGGTCATTTAATGCCAACAAAGTTTTGAAATAAATTTAGTCTTAATGGATACTCAATTTTTTTTATAAACATGATTTACTATTTAATCCATAGATGGGACCCTAACAGGTACTACGACACTGGGTCAGAGTGGACCTGGGAGCAATGGAGATGAAGGGGTGCTCCACATTACCCAGAGCTCCAGTATTGGAATTTCACCAATAGATGCGGTTTAACATCATACATTATACATTGAAATGTTCAGATTAAAATTCAATTAATAGAACTATAAACCTATTGATACAGCCTCATATGCTTTTGATAGAACAGAAAAATATATAAAAGGAGAAAGATTTATTGGTTGATTTTTATCTTCTTTTACTTAATTCTCTCTTCTGCTTTATTATACGTGATTATCAGGAAACAAAATGTCTTCCATGTTGCTTTTTAGTTTTTAACCCCCTTTTTTTTTAGTTTAATTCAAAAGAATTTAAACCAAAAATGTTTAGCAAAAATAAACATTTTCTTCTCTATTTATAATGTCATGCAGCAATAAAAGCTGACATGTAAATGCCGGCAAAAACTTAAGCAATAGCCATGGAAAATTCTATGGAATTGCATTTCCGTAACATTAATTGTGTAAATTTACAGGTCTCTAATTCTTTTATTGATTCCTCTTAGAGTAGAAGCACCGTTTTTCTTTTATTGCTTGATATATCCGGGGTAGGGGATATATTATTAAGTTGTAGTAAGGTATATTCGCAGGCAAGTAGAAACTGGTGTGCTGGAGTAGAAGTAACAATAGTAGTAATTGGCGTAGCAATAGTGGTAGTCTTGGAGTAAGCGCCTGTACCACTACAGTGTTGAGTATTTATGGTGGACACTATCCAATCAGATTACAGTGAGGAAGTACCTAGGTATTAGCATATTCATTACATAACCTCCCCTGAGCTAAATTCTCTGTGAAATTTAGCTTCAATATTTTTTCTTTTTAGTGTCTGGACTTAATCGGTTGATTTCTTTCCTAAGTCTTTTTATCTCAATCCTCCTTGCAGTGATGGCGTTTTACACACTGGTACCTCTGGCCTTGGGTTTGGAGATACATCCATTGGCGAATGTTAACTTACTGGAAGGAATTTCAAATGAGTCATACAAGATTTCCATCGGAATCTCTTTGGTATTTTCCATGACCTCTGTAGTGTGTCAGAGTCTCAATTGAATCAAATGTTGTTTGCACTGAAACTTTTCACATTTTGTGTCATATATGACCTGTCCAATTCTTTTTATTACCGTTTCTTCTTCCCAATGCATTTTTCAATCCCTAAAGTTCTTGAAAAAAATCTTTGTCACCTGGTTTATATACCTTAGACATCTTGTTTTCTATTCTAGCAGTTTTCTTTGCCGGACTAGGCAACAGTCTGTCGAACACAGAGCGTATTTTTCTTGCAAACATTAACTCTGCTGGCGATAAACCTGAATTTGTATTTGGGTTTGGCGCGATTCTATAAACTGCTAAAAATTTCTGAATACTTCTTTCATTCGTGTCCACGTCTTGATTTTTCCTCAGAGCCTTTTTAAAGGTGTCTACAAATTTTTCTGTCTATCCATTTGATCTGGGATGATATACTGCCGTTTTCACGTGATCAATGAACAATGATGTACAGAATTCCTTGAATTCTCTTCTGTTAAACATTGTTCCATTATCGCTGACTAAAGTTTTAGGGGCCCCAAAGCGACTGAAGATTTCATTAAGTGCATTTATTGTATTTGTTGCAGTTGTATGTCTGCATTTAACAATTTCCAGCGATTTAGTGAAACTGTCCACAATGATTAGGTAATAAAATTCCTTTATCGGCCCTGCATAGTCGATATGTAATCGGGTCCATGGACATCTGTCTTTGGCAATGGTTGAATCTTCACTGGTGGATCCCTTGCAGCCAGTTGGCATCCTCTGCACTGTTTCACCAAATTTTCTATCTCTTGGTCCATCATATGGAATATAAACTTCTCATTAGGGATTTCATTTGCGATATCCCTGGATGGCCAGTATGAAATTCTCTTAGAATTTTTTTTGTAAAACCTGTGGTATTACAATTCTATCTGTGTATACTAATACCTGTTCGCAGATAGAAAAAGGCAAGATACTAATTCCTTTTTTAGTTTTCTCATTCAACCTGACACCTACCATCAGCTCCCACTTTACCACACAAATCCTAGGTGTGCTACTTTTGTGAGGGCCAGAAATTACTTCACATTTCCAAATATCATCAATTTACAACCAATTTCAATATAAACCAATATTGGTGCCAGCACTGATGTTCTACAAGTATGGCTTTGGAATTAAATAACCCACAAGCATTAATATGCCATTAAACAAAAAAACCAAACCATGCTGTTCTTCTACAAGGATGACTTTAGCATTAAATAACCCACAAGGGTTGATATTCCATTAAACAAAGAAACCAAACCTAACCGAATAGATTTAATAATTCTTAGTAATCGTGGTTTCAAAGATTATCCACAGTTACCATAGAAATCTCTTCTATAGTTTTATAAAGCCATCATTAAAACCATAAAAGCAAATCACATCAGGGTAGTTTATTATCTTTTTTTTTTTTTTTTACAATGATTTTCTCTATTTCTCTCTCTTCTGCTCTTGAAGAGATCTTGTTTTGTATACACATCAAAATTTTAAGCTGCTTATATAATACTCATTGTATTAGCTCTGAAAATTACAATAACCAGTTCTTTCGTACAAAGACAAATGACAACATGTTTGTCAATTGTCATCTTTTCACAATTTCATCTTGTGAAATTCTATTGATAGGCTTCCAGTGTCTTTGCATCTCTTTCCCCTTCTTTTTACCCCCCTTTTTTATTTTCAACACAACTTTTAAGCTGTTTATTTTTCAAAGACATTGATGTTGTCTGGCAACCATGGCAATCATTCCTCTGAGTAATTAATCCGTTATCTTTCCTTAATATTATTTTGTACGATTATACGAGATATATAATCACTGTTTTCTCTCTTCTTTTTCTCACTAGTTCTATCTAAATATGTTTTTTAACACATATATATATATTTACCAACCCCTCCGCATGAGCAGGATGCGACACAAGGTCAATTTCTTAAGCGGAGTTTTAACAGGTTTGAATTCAGAGTTTTCCTTCTCCTAGACTAGTTACCTAGCCAAGGTTAAAGAATCCAGTCTGACCTGCTATTTATCCATAGCTGGAGGGAGAATTGGATTCATACCTTTTCCAAGAGTATTAGTGCCATGTGAAATGCCAACAGCTTCATCCAAGAATTGAACTCCCATTGATGAGTCCATTTCCTACGACTCTAACCATTAGACCACGCGCCTCCATTTTTTAACACATATAAGGGCTAATTTAGCTCACTTGCCTAGGAACCACAAGATTTCTGTTTCAATACCAGCCCTTGCCAATTCAGCATATGAGTCATACTGGGATCTGTGTGATAAAGTGAGGAACTGATGGTAGGTGTGGCGCTCCACCTCAGACACTAAAAAAACAATCTCCTTGGTTTAGCATTAGTGAAAAGGGGATAGACACCCTTGCTGTCTGGCTGATACCAACTTTGGGCCAACCCGACAACATAGATGATCAATATTCAGCTCTGTAGCAGATTGGATCTGTTCTGAGCATCCAGAGTTGGTAGGTGGTTTATATAACCCGTTGGGCTATTCCACTGTGTACCTTGGCTAAGCTCCTTCTGATTGGCTGTTGGTTTTAGTGTGGATACTTTGATCCATATATACCCAACACATGACTGAGTACTGGCTGTGAAGCTGAGTATAATATGTGGATTCTACATACTGGATATTATATTGTTGAAATGAATAAATTCTTATTGTCTACTAGTTTGTGCTATAGTCCCATTAATTCAGCGAAGAAACAGACATCATAAAGTTCTACAATGAGCTATCCTCCCTATGCAGACAGATCCCCAAATACAATGTCCTGATTATTGGAATGACATGAATGTGCAGATACGCAAAAACGAAAACAATAGATACTCCTTACACAACATCCCAAACAGAAACGGTGAACTCCTAGCTGAGTTCTCTCTTGAGAACAGGCATGTATGTTCAAATACCAAAAAAGAAAGGGCAAACTATGGACCTACACCTACCCAAATAATACAAAAGCCCGACTAGATTATATCCTAATAAATAAAAAATGGATAAATAGTGCAATGAACTGTGAAGCATACTCCTCTTTTGAAGGAGTATCCTCTGATCACAGAATAGTCACAGCAAAATTTCAACTAAGGCTACGTAGAAACAAAAGGCCAGCCAGTGAATCTGTACAATACGACTGGCCGTCACTAGCCAACAGTGATATATGCAATTGCTACTCTGTAGCAGTAAGAAATAAATTCGATATCCTCCAGGAGATATCTGAAAGCATCACCCCAAATGAAGAATACAAAAACTTTTTTAGTGCCCACCTAGAAGCAGCAGCTGAGTTCGTACCGACCAAACTAAGAGCCAGACACTCTGTTTCCTAAGAGACAAAAGCAGTTAGAGAAAAGAGAAATGATATCAAAAAAGCAGCCCAACATAATAAAACAAACCCAACTAATACCAATATACAAAATCTTAAGAAAGCCCAGATAGAACTAACCAAAATGTATAGAAAAGAACAAATAGAATACATCCAACAACAAATAAATAAAAACAGACAATCAGTGGAAGACAGACAGTTGCGATTAGTATGGCAAACTGTAAATGAAATTAGTGGTAGGAAAAGTACCTCTAGATCAAAGTTAAAGGCAACCAGTCAAAAAGATAGACTTCAGAAGTGGAAAGACCACTTCCAGAAACTACTGGGAGCCCCTAAAATTATAGAAAATAGTACCCAAAAGATCGTAGATAGACAACTAGACATCAAACTAGGAGATTTTACAACAGAAGAACTCAATGAAGTCTTAGGGAAACTAAATGGTAGAAAAGCTGCAGGTCTTGACGAAATACCCCCCCCCCAGTATGGAAGATGAGAAAGTTCAATGGCATACTGCTTAGGCTATGCAATGCAGAATATAGACAAAATAAAATAGATAAATGGATGAAATTCCGCATCCACCTATTACCCAAAAAGGGAGCCCTCGAAATCACTAAGAACTACAGAGGCATAAATTTTACTGTTTTTGCTGCTAAGATATATAACACACTTCTGTTTAATCATGTCCGACCTGAAATAGAGAATATCCTTAGGGAAAACCAAAATGGATTCCGCAGAAATCTATCCACAACATCTCAGATCCTGACTATTTGTCAGATCATAGAAGGGGTTCAGGCAAAGAATCTAGAGGCAACATAGATTTCTCCAAGGCATTTGATTCCATACACAGAGGAAAAATGGAACAAATACTACTATCATACGGTCTCCCCAAAGAAATGGTTACTGCTATAATGATGCTCTACAAAGACACTAAAGCAATGGTATGCACACCTGATAGTGACACAGATTTCTTTGACACAGAGTTCTACAAGGAGATACATTAGCACCATGTATATTTATAATATGTCTAGACTATGTACTCCGAACATCATTAGATACCATAAAAGAAAAAGGTTTCATGCTAAAAAAAGGCAAGAAGCATGCGATATCACGTGCAGAATATCACAGATGCAGACTATGCAGATAACCTAGCACTTCTTGCAGATACACCATCACAGCCGAGTTACTACTACATAGCCTGAAGAAGGCAGCAAAGAATATCAACCTCTATGTGAACTCCAATAAAACTGATTTAATGTGTTTCAAAAAGAAAGGAGACATCTCCACACTTGACAGTAAGTCTCTAAAGTCAGTAGAACAATTCACATACCTAGGTAGGAATATCTCTTCCACAGAAAGCAATGTTAATACACAAATAGGAAAGGCTTTGTTGGTTATAAACAGATTATCAGTCATATAGAAATCCGATCTCACTGAGTTAAAACAACAATTATTCCAAGGCGTGGTTGTATCAGTGCTGCTATATGGCTGCACCACTTGGACCCTAACAAGGCGCCTTGAGAATAAGATAGATGGGAACTGCACAAGAATGCTGCTTCTGATCTTCAACAAGCCATGGAAACAGCACCCCACAAGGAAGCAGCTGTACGGCCACCTGCCCCCTATCTCACAAACCATCCGAGTGAGACAACAAGATATGCTGGACACTGCTGGAGGAGCAAGGATGAACTCATAAGCAACATTTTCCTGTAGAAGCCAACACATGGACATGCTAATGTGGGCCACCTAGCAAGGACCTACATTGACCAACTCTGCACGGATACTGGATGTACGCAGAGGACCTCCCTGGGGCAATGAATGATAGGGAAGTTTAGCAAGTGATTGTCATGGATATACATGCTAATTGCGTGACATGATGATGATGATGATGAGTAGTTTTACTTGCTGAGTTTTAGTTTTTGGCAAAAAAATATCTTGTCAAAACAAGCTCAGTTAAGTGTGAAAAGGTTGAGTTTAAAAAATGGAGACGGTATTTCCAGATACAATGTTTAGGAAAGAAATGTACAAGAAGAAATAATAAAATAAATAAGGGCAAACTAAACAACAACGAAAAAAGATGAAAAGATGTCGCCAGAAAAATATTACTTGTTATGTTGTAGTTTTTTTGTTCCTAATTTTTTTTTTTTTTTTTTTTTGAGGAAGTGAAGATAAGGTTAACTTCAGAGAGAGAAAAAAATTCAACACCAAGTATGATGAGAGAAAATACAAAAAAGAATATCACAAAAAATATCAAAATTTAAAAAAAACAAAACAAGTCTTGTCAATCAGTCGCTTGTGAAAAAAAAAAATGGATACAGAATGTAAAAAATAAAAATAAACTTAAATAAAAAATAATTTTGAACATGTATGAGGCTGATTTAGCTCAGTTGGTCATACATTCTATTTGTTTTTTTTAAGTTCCACCTTAAAAACATCATTATAAATCTAGACATACTTTATTTAATATTATATGGTTAGATTAACCTTGAAATAATTCCCTTTTAACTGGCACTTTAAAAAACCTTGAGAATATTTTCTTATTTATAGCATGACCTCCCCCCCCCACACACACAAAAAAAGAATAGAAATGTTTTTGTGGAAGATTGATTGCACTTAGATATCAACATATATAAAATATGCACTGAAATCTAATCTGCAAAAACCCGTCATACACAGTCAGCAGAGCACCCACCTAGAAATCACAAGGTTCCTAGTTCGATACAGTTCGATACCAGTCCTCGCCAACTCAGTGGATGAATGATGTAGATTGGGTAATTTGGTGAAGGTAGGTGTGGCTGTGCTTTTTAACCTTGCTTAGACAACCAGTCTAAGGAATTCAAACCCGTTAAACTCTGCTTAAGAAATCGACCTTGTATCACATACTACTCATGGAGTTAGGTTGATATATATATTATATATATATATAAGTGAATATATACATATATAATCATTATAATAATGCATTTTTAAAAGAGATAACATATTATCAAATGATTTTCATTTTCAAATTATGAACATTCTGCTCATGCAGTGGGGTTGGTAAATATATATATATATATATATATATATATATATATATATACATATATATATATATCATTATAATAATGCATTTTTAAAAGAGATAACATATCAAATGATTTTCATTTTGCAAATATGGACAAAAATGTTATGTATTTGGTTTCTGCTGTTTAGAAAGAAAAAGAAGAAGAATGGTGAATTCATAAGAATTCTAATAAAGAAGAAACAAAAGAAGATTTTTCCTTTAACTTAGAAAATAGAGTTTTCTAAAAGATACAAATGATGTCAAAATGATACTTGTAGGTGGATAAGTAGGCAAGAAGATGGAGAAATTTGTGTCTGTTGTTTGGAGAATAAGATACGGCAAAAATCAGTGATTCTCAGCCTCCACGTTCTCTTAATTATGATGTGGTATACCATCCACCATCTTTTTGTATTTTATTTATATTTTACTTCATTTTATTTTTTCTTTATTTCCTTTCTGTAAATTGCATCAAGAAGCCACAGGACGAACGCACACATACACACACACACCATCAGTAGGGAAATCTGCTTTTATATACTCTTACACATATGACAAAGATTATATATAAGTATATATTGTCATAGTGCCGGTAAAAGATACCCCCGCCATAATATGTATCATAAGTGCTTCACATGTGCAAGAAGTGTTAGCAAGGATGCAAAATGATATGCTATGAAGAAATGGTGAATGCTAATCATGATACGCTCAGCTGATCATGACTGCATATTCTTGACAGCATCTTTTGAGCTAACAAGTGAATGCATGATAGGAGGGATGGGCAACAGGATGAAGCATTATGAGGACGAGGGAGACAGTCTAATTTGGTAACTGAAATGACAGGGGGTAGCAAGATCAGGGTATGGTTTTGATGTAGCTAGTGATTGAACTCTACAGACATTTACAATGATAGACAGAGAGAATTGAGATGAACGGATAAGTAACGTAGCTATTTAAAAAAATAGTGATAGGCAGAGACTTCATATATAGACTTATATACGCAAGTGTATATATGGTTACCGTCATAGGAAATAGACATGAGGAGATGAGTTCAAATCCTAAATGAGGCTGTTTGCATTTCGCATAGTGCTAATACCCTTGGGAAAGTTATCAATCCAACTATTCTGCCTCCAGCTATGGGTAAATAGTAGAGCAGGCTGGGCTCTTAAACCTTGGCAACTAGTCTAGGAGAAGGAAAACTCTAAATTCAAAACTGTTGAACTCTGCTTTAGAAATATACCTTGTGTCACATCCTACTCGTGCAAAGAAGTATATATATAGAGAGAGAGAGTGAGAGAGTGTGTGTCACATGCTGCACGCATGGAGGGTATTCGTAAATATGTATAGACTTATATGAGTAAAGAGAAGTATTTCATGCATAAATTTATTGAAATTGGAGGTGCGCTTAGTGTATTAGGAAATGGAATTGATAAACAAAGTTCAAATCCTGGAAAAGACTCTTTGAATCTTGCTTTATGCTAATGCTTTTGGGAAAGGCATGAATCTGTTGGTAAATAGTAGTGCTGACTTGGGTTCATTAGCCTTGGTTAACAAGTCTAAGAGAAGTAAAAACTCAGAATCAACTCTCACCTCTCCTCTCTCTCTCTCTCTATATATATATATATATAATTAAAATTGAATGGTCAAATTTAGCTCTTTTTATCGAGCACTTTTACGTATTTGTTGAGCTGTGAATCCCAGAGTATTCAAATTTGGATATTTATTTATTCTTTGTGGATTTTAATCACCAACTAGACTATATATATATATATATATATATATATATATATAATGTGTGTGTGTTGTATATAGTAAGACACAAACATTTACTAATCCAACATGTTTATGATTATGCAAATAAAATATTTTAAATATGCTACAAGTATTGATATGAACTAGAAAGAAATATAATTTTGAATTTTTGTTCCCTGTCTATCCAAGCATAGTAATAACCTAACCTGTGAAATCAAACAGGGTTGAAGAATTTTTGAGGATAAATCAGCTGAAATGTTGTGTTTTTACAACACTCCGAAAAAATCTAAATTATACACATCAAGTCTCATCTAGAATATTCAGACAAATAATAGAAAGAAATATGTTTGCAAATTCTATAAGGTGATAAAGTTAGTGTGTTTATCTGTGTTTGAACAACAATATAAAGATATTTACCCTTAAAAATATATATTTAAACTATATAAATGTAAGTCTATCAGAGGGGAATCTGTGAGTGAATTTTTCTGACATTAGAACTGGGTTTGCTTTTCCAGTAATGAATTGTTCTTGCAAAATGCTGAACATTCCAAATGATTATTGCCAAGTCCCAAGTCGACTTAGCCTATGAATTTTAGATGCTGAAAAATTGTATTTATTTATTGTTTTTATTTAGCCACCACTCTAAAAAAAGAAATAAAATAAAATAGAATATAGAAAGCAAGTTTATAGAAGAAAAAAATAGAGAAATATAATTGATTTAAGATTAAAAGTGCTAAGTTAGGATATCCTGAAATTATGGTAATTCTCCTTCTTACTGCAAGAGAAAAAAAAACTCAAGATAACCATTATTTGTGAGGGCAGAATGCCACTTGTTTATATTCTTTATTTTATTTCATAAAAGAAATTTAAACACGGTAAAGCCAAGTCAGCAATTTCTTTACCTTTTTGTTGGGTTTTTTTTTTTTCATCATCTTTGGCTAAATTTATTTTCTGAACAAGTTTTAGATAACCTATCATCTTCTCCCCTTTCTCATTTCATTTCTTTTTTTTTATCTTTCTTTTTGTTTTGTTTCTTCCTACTTTTTAATCTGTCTTATTTTTGGGTGAGTTTTAAATACAATAAAACAAGTCCAGTTTTCTTTTATCGTTTTGTTATACATTTTGTTTTCTTGGAGACATTTTGGTAAAGAATTACTTGGTCTTTCTTTAATCTCCCACTACTATCTCCTCCCTCTTCTTTCTCTTCCCCATTCGTCAAGTGACCCCACACCCATAATTCTCTGTTTCAAAATCTGAAATGGTAGAACACATTTAAAATTCTGATTAAAATAAAGGGACTGAAAACCATTTTAAAATTCTATTTAAATTACTGAAGTGTTCACTATTTTTTTTTTTTTTTTGGTTTTTCTTTACCTTTTTGAATTCTTTTTTTTCTTTAGAAATATATATATATGTAGTTTTTTTGTTTTTTTGTTAGGAGGGTCTTTTTAAATGCTACCATCAAACTGCCAAAATAAAAGCCATCCATGGCCCATATTCTCCTTTTATGGTCTGCAGTATAAGGTGAAGCCGGTCAGCTGAGATAAAATGGAAGCTATTCTTCATCAATTCTCTTCTTCAGTAATGAAGGAACCATTTTGCAGTCATGGAATAAAAATAATGTGAACACAAAAAAAAAAAAAAAAACTTTAAAAGAAAGAGACTAGAGATGAGCAGCAAAAAGACAAGATTAGAATTTTCAAAAAAAAAAAAAAAAAAAAGAGACCGAAAAGCAGTGAAAATTTTCCTGCTGATGGGAAGATAAAGATTTCAAGAAAATTTAGTAAAATTTCAAAGGAAAACTGTTAAATATTTTTTACTTTTCATTTATTTTTTATTTTTTTAATAAAATGTATAAAAATTGAGAAAAATGTTTAAAATGGCAGGAGAATAATAGGAACAAAAATTTAGAAAAATCTTCCTGTGATATATCCCAAAGAAAACTTGAAAAAAAGCAAATGAACCCAGTCTTACTTAAGGAAAGTTAACTACAATGTTTTTAAAGAAATAAAGGAAACTATGAAAATGTTTAATTCAATAATATTTGTGTTTTAATGTAAATGGTTGTTTACTATCGATCTTTTTTGTTATTGTTGCATTATTTCCATTTATACAATCATTAGAATATTACAAAAGTATCTCTCTCTCTCTTTCTCTCTCTATATACACACATACAGTTTATCTATATATATATATATTATATATATATATATACATACATTGTCTTTCTCTCTGTGTGTGCATATATATATATATTTAGTCTCACTTCTATATACATATATACTTTATCTATATATATATATATATACATTGTCTTTCTCTGTGTGTGTGCATATATATATATAGTCTCACTTCTATATACATATATATTTTTCTCTCTCTCTCTCTCTCTATATATATATATATATATATATATATATATATGGTCTCATTCTCTCTGTTTATATATATCGCTTATATATATATGATGTACTCTCTCTCTCTCTCTCTCTCTCTCTCTCTCTATATATATATATATATATATATATATATATATATATATATGGTCTCTCTTTCTGTCCCTCTCTCTATATGTATATATACACACACACTTTGTGTGTGTATATATATATATATATATATATACACACACACACACACTTTGTGTATGTATATATATATATATATATAACACACACACTTTGTGTATGTATATATATATATATATATACACACACACTTTGTGTATGTATATATATATATATATATATATATATACACACACACTTTGTGTATGTGTATATATATATATATACACACTTTGTGTATGTATGTATGTATATATATATATATATACACACACATAAATAAGCTTTTTGTATTATTTGCATAAGATTATAAAACTTTCTAAAGTATAAAAACTGTTTGAAGTAACATATCAGAATATAGGATTCATAAAATGGTTATACGTTTCTGAAACCATAAGATTTCAAAAAGTCTATTTTTCATTTTTACAGAGTTATTAAAATATTTCACTAGAGTAAAATTGTTTTTTCAAAGTCGAAATTAAACCCATTCAATACAGAAATAAAAAGACATTTAATAAGAATAAGAATTAATACTTTACACAAATAATGTTTCCCTCAGTCTTTTTAGATATTCACCAAGTTGCTCAAAAAGATTTTGTTTTAAATTTAATATTCAAAAGATTTACCTACACGAGTTAAAAGCATAAGTAAAAGATAAGTAAAACTTATAAGTAAAAGATCTGAGAAATGTTTCCATTTAAGTTTTAAACAATCTGTTGAAAAGCCTAATAAGTTAAAATTGGTTTTATAGAATATCAATCCATTTATGCCAAATCAAGTCATTTTTCATAAAAAAATGATTCAGGTTGCTTACAGTAAAAGGTTAAATTTTCTTTTAAATGTAAATGAGTTTATATTGTCTTTCTTTCCGTTGTGTTCAGTGTTAGTATACCATGGATATGCTAATGCTGATATTGTTCCTTTGTGAGTGCAGACTCGACTAAACATCTTCTCAACCACCGAGCATTCCAATACACACACACACACACACACACACACACACACACATAAAATATGCACATATAACATTTTTGGTTTGGTTTGGTTTGGGTTTTTTTTACAGTATATCAATCCTTTTCAGTTCATTTAATGCTGAAACAAGTCATTTTGATACAAGTTTCTATGTTTCAAGTTCTTAATATCTTCAAATTGGTATAATTTTCATTAACTTCATTTGGTTTGGTTTGTTTGATGGTATAATAACCCTGTGGTTTATTTAATATAATTAATTTGAACTCATCTAAAGAGTGAATTATCATTGATGATTGATTAACTTATTTTGAAGGCCTGGCCACCCATCTAGAGTTATTTTATGCCCATAGGTTAGGGAATTGCATCCATATTTATTCAAGCATGTATTTTGTATTTTAACAAATTTTTTCTCATTTTATTTTATTTTTTTTGTTCTTATAAAATCAGGAATCTTTTGGGTTAAATTGAAAAAAATCTGTTAAAAAGAACTGAGTTTAAGTAAAAAAAATGTTGAATAGCCATCAATAATGAATAAGACAAAACATCTATTCATAAAATAACCCAATAATGGTTGGCATGCCATAAAATCCGAGCAACCAAACGGCTCTGTCACTGATCTCTAAATAACTCTAAATTTACCAGAAGTTTCTCAGTCACATGACTTGCTCCACCAATGAGAGAATCCTGTTTGAGTTGAATTTAGGTTCAATACCTGTTATTAAAATCCTGGGTGATTTTTCCATGGATTCTTACAATTAAACGTTTAATTTTAAATTTTACACAACATTACAAAAATGATAAGTTATGCCTATTCATTATGCAATATAATTCCTTCTGCTTTATGGAGTCTAATTCAAGTCAAGATCATTTGTAGTTAAGGCTCTTATTGGTTTGTTATCTAACAATTCACTTCCCTCACGTTGTCACATGACTTCCTTTCTACATTTGCTAGTACTGTTCACTTTTCCACATCAAACTCTATTCGTATGTCATCAATAAAATTCTTGTTTTAATCAATACTTCCAGTTCTATTTTGTTCTCTATCAACAATTTCAGATCACCCATTGTTGTAAAGTTAACAGAGAAATAATAGGAAGAAACACAACAAGTATTAAGGATACAGAAAAAGGCTTACTATGCAAATATGCAAGGTGAACAGAGTAATTAGCAATTGCTTGGTTGAATTAACAAGTCCCATGAGATCTTGTTGTTTCTCTCTTCCAAATATTTGTCAGACATTATTTTAAGGGAAAATTTTTTTCGTTATTTAGGTACAATATTACACTCATATCCGACGGTAATCCCAAAAATAAGGTCTCCAAAGCACTGATGATGCAGGAAAACTGGTTCTGCAACACTGTTGTGTTTGTTGTGCATGCGCCTTCCTTTGTGTGTACCTTGTTGCCATGCTCAGTATTGGCTTAGCAGTAATTTCTGATGGAGCTCATAATTGATGCTACCCCCCTGTGTTAAGTTTGCACAGTCATTCGGTTTTTTTTAACACAAAAGGCCAATTAATTAAAGTTTATGGTGAATCATACGTGTATGTAAAAAAACAACCACAAGTGGTGTAGGGAGTTTGCAAAAATGACAAGGTTCAACACTTCCTCAACGACATGGCGGCCAACTAGTATGACATGTGCATACAAAAACTGCTATAGCACTTACAAAAATGCATTGAGTATAATGTTGATTATATTGAAAAATAGATTCATGTTCAAACTTCAAATTGATGTGAATATCATCGAAAATAAACATTTCTGTGATTTCTAAATATTTTGGAGACATTACCTTTGGAATTACCTTATAATATAAGGTGGTTGATTTCTTTTAGATTTTTTTTTTATGTACAATGATAACTTGACTCAGTTTTCTCATATATCAAATCAATTTTCACCATTGATATAAACTAAAATGCCATTAATCTATTCTAATCCCACCTCACAAAAAACACCCTAATCTTTTTTGTAACATTTTTTTAAATAAGTAAAATAGCAATGGATTGAATAAAAACATAATAGAATAAAATGTAATAAATTATGTTCTGTAAAATGTTTTGAAGGTTATTTTTTTATAGATAATATTTCTTTGAAGTAATAAATTTGGAAACTAAAATGTTTTTAGTCAACTAATTAATTAAAGTATATCTGATGCACACTCATACCTCAAATACAAAGCAAATATTCATCGGTCTCGATACAAAGCAAATAATCAATCGCATGATAACACGTAACTCAAAAACCACCAAAGCTGTGGCACTCTTAAGTCAAGGTACCACTGTATATCAAACTACAAATGTTTTTCTTTGGTGTGATGAATTTGGAAACTTAAAGGTTTTTATTGAGCTTATAAACATAAGTGTACTTGAAGCTCGCTCGTATCTCAAATTTTAACTTACAACATAAAGAAAAAATCAATTGAGTTACAGCTCGTTAAACTTGTTAATTGGGGCACTAGTAAGTGAAGGTAATACTGTATTCATAAATAATTATCCCTATTTTTGTTGATAGTGATTTCCTTTAACCTGGATGCAAATCTATAATTGCTTCATTACATTTGAATATTCAATAGGATTTCTTTTAAATTATAAAACTTTAAATGAAAGACACATTTTTATATTAAAATAGTTTTTATTTAATCAGAAGAGAAATGCAGATATGTTTATTTAAATGAAAATAGTTTTTATTTACAAAATATGTTTTATGTTTATTTGAATAAAAGGATGTTGTGAGGAAATGGTATCACACAATTTATAAAGTTTATTTTCCAAGCGCCTCTCGTACCACAACTGCAAGTGTATGGTGAAAAGCAAAAGGTGTTCTTTTCAAAACAGCTCTCAGCTGGGGCGCCTATTGGATACTTGGTCCAAAAATTTAGTAGTGAATTTTAGATGTTTGGAAGGTGGCATGTTGTCCAGAATATTTTTGTCATGAATAAAGATTTATCTAATCAATCTAAGTATATATGATTAAAAATTATTACTAATGTTTGTTCTTTTTCGTTTACATATAACCAAATTCAATAAAAAGAATATAGTTCTCTCCCCTGTTGATATGAAATTTTAATCTTTCTTCACTTCTGCTTAACCCTCTCCCTTTCAATGTTAGCTTTGAATTATTCAAGTATATGGGGACTGTTTTCAATCAGTAAAATTTTCAAAGGACATTTTTAAGATTTATATGCAAAATAAGTCTCAACAATCAAATTACATTTAGCCTTTGAAAACAACATCACTGACATAGCACAAAGGAATGGATGCTCAAATGAGTCTAGCAAATGACATGGTCATTTCAATTGTTAAATTAACATCTTGTTAATTAGGGCACTCGTAAGTCAAGTTACTAATATATTCATAAATAGTTATCCTCCTTTTCAGTTTCTAAGAATACTAACATGAATCAGATATTAAATACATCCATAAAATTATGAATTAGATATTAGATACATCCACAAATACACCTGGAAAGAAAACTTGAGTACCAACTTTTATCTCACACTCTTACAATTTGTTGGCATTAAATAACTCAGAGTTGCTATACCATTGACAAAAACCCAAACCAAACCAAATGAAATTAATGAAAATTACTTATACCAATTTAAGATACCAAAAACTTGATGCATAGAAACTTTTACAAAATTAGATGTTTCGGCATTAAATAACCAGAAAAGGGTTGATATGCCATAAAACAAACCAAAACAAATGAGTTTCTAGGAATGTTCAAATATCAGCTCATCATTTCTGTTGACAAGTTAATGCTCAAATCATTTGCCATGATAGTTTGTACAAGCAATGATTTATGATTATCTGTTTCTTAACAGTTGCCATGTAGATATCAAGAAAACTTTTAATGTCCATAGACTGAATTTTGAAGCACATAAAAATAATCCCATTTAATTTAATATCTACTCAATTAAGTTAATTAAATCAATAATATTAATTGAAATGAATATTAATTGAATCAAACTCATTATATTTCAAAGTGCTAATTATCATCCCCACCCAGGTCATACTGTTCTTTTCAATTGAATTTCAAACATGCCAGACAATTTGTCTAGAAATGAATTTTATTTTTGTTTGTTTGTTTGTATGTTTTGTGGCATATCAACCTTGGTGGGTCATTTAATGCCAGCAAAGTTTTTAAATAGATTCGTAGCGATAGTTTGGAAAAAAAAAAATTGAAATGCAATTCTTTTTTATAAACAAAGTTTCTATTTAACCCATAGATGGTACCTTAACAGGTACTACCACCCGGGATCAGTGTAAACCTGGGAGCAATAGTGACGAATGAGTACTCCACATTCCCCAGACCTTCAGAAATGGAATTTTATTTTTGAAAATTCTCTTATTTCATGGGCTTAACATGTCATTTTTATATGCTTGTTTTTTTTTTCATAAAATAACAATTTGAATTTATCTAGATGTGTGTTTTGGCAAGTCTGATTCATGATAAAGTGTTTATCCAAGTCTTATGCTAGGGGTCTAATGGACACCAAATCTTTATTATAATAAGATAATTTTGCAGCCCTTTCAAACGATTTTGGTAAGTGTAAATGCATAGTTTTCTCTCCCTTTTTTGAAATTTAGTGTTACGGCATCCAAGCCTTTTCTTAAGAGAGAATTCCACTAGATAGTCACCATTTTTAATTTAGTTATGTACACAGAATTTATTGTTTTCATATATATATATATATATACACATATATGTGTATGAGTGTGTGTGTTTCATTCCATTAAAATTTTGTATAAAATAGAGACTACAGTAAATCATAAAGTGTTATGTATTTATTGTATTTCTAAACAATCCCAAACAAATAAGAATATATAAACTGAATGAAGAATTTTCGGTAAAGGCATTAAAGCTTTTCTGTAAATATGAAAAAACTTTTCCACTGTATTGTTGAACTAATATATTTCCTTTGCAAAGGCGAAATTAACCAACTCTATGGTTTAAATCATAAAGCAATATCATCAAAGATAAGTAAGAAAATTAAGACAAGCCAAACAGCAAACAGAAAAAGTTTTATTAAAGATACAAATCCATCAAAGGTTTCTTGCTTTTCCCAGCCACTTGTGTTGTCATGGCAGAATTTAGTGCGGCTTCTGCCCGGAGTTTATTGCTTTTCATCAAGCTACAGATATCTCAAACACACAACAGACTGGTATTTACTAACATCTTATTCCATATATATATATATATATATATAAATGTGTGTGTATGTGTGTATATATATATATATATATATATATATATATTATTATGCGTACATATAAATATATATATATATATATCCATACATGCGTGAAAATATATATATGTGTGTGTGTGCACATATATATATGTGTGTATATATATATATATATAAGTGGAAATATGTATATTCAACCATTTATTTTGCTATCATTTGCCAAATGTTTTTGTACATCTGCTATTACCATATTTGCATGGCCTAGAATATGCTGACAATCCTCTGCAGAGTAAGACCCTCCCTCCAAGTGAGGAGGTATTCAAATTATTTTCTGTTTCTCTCTTGATGAATCTGGATTAAAAACATTTACATCTAAAAACGGACCTAATTATCATTATGCTCTGATGATGATTTTTAATAAATCGAAATATTGTCAATATCAGCGATGAAAAAGGATATAAAAATATATTCATTTTAACAACAAAGTTTGTTTTTCATACTTTTTTATCTATACATATACCATCGGATTCATTTCCTTACTCTTAACTCATATATATATATATATATATATATATATTTGTCAGCTTCTCGCCTTTGAGATCATCAGAGCAAATGTTTCCTACATGATGAGAATCCTTTTATATACTGTAAATATATATTTATATAAGCAGTTACCGACCATATTTATATATATATATATATATATATATATATATATAAAATAAAAATATAAAAATCATTTTCATTTTTTCACTTGTTAATATTGTTTAATTCCCTCTTATTGACCAGCTAATTATAAGGTATATACATCTGTATATAGTATTTATTTATTCATTCCATTTTATTATCTATATTTATTCATTTATCTATCTATCTATCTATATGTGTGTGTGTGTGTGATTTCTTTAATATAAATATAAAAATACATGAAAAATATGTATTTGTATGTATGAATAATATAAATGTGTACAAATGTGTGTGTGTACTCATGCATGTGTGAATTTGGTATTTTGAAATGAAAGCTCAATTAAAATAAGCATCAATAAAGCATAATGTATGAAAGATAAAAGAAAATCCCTTCCCCCCTAATGAGATAAAATATTTATTTCTGTGAGAAGCAAAATGTACAGCAAGGGAAATCAATATTTCAAACCAAAATGCAATGGAAATATCAGGAAATGTTTAAAATAGCTTCTCCTCTTTTTACTTCTTTTTTTTTTCCTGCTTTCCATGAATGAAAAAAAAAATTATTCAAAAAATTGCTGAATGACAAGTAAAATAAAAATGAATAAAATTGAAAAGAGTTTAAATGTTATTTTTTTACCATGTATCATATTGTGAATATTTGTATTTTGTTTTATTTTAAGTTTTAAATTCATTTCTGTAGTATTAAATGGAGTAAGTAAAAAAAAGGACACTTTTGAAATATACTTTTAAAATGTTATAGGCATATTAGCTAATCTATTGGTATCTTATTAAAGATATTTAAACTGAAGATATATATATATATATATATATATAATATATATATATATGGTCCTTTAAGTATGTATTGAGTACTTCCTAATATTTATGATCTCAACTCATTTTTTTTTCTAATTGTCAAAATTTTAATTCATTTGGTTTTTCTTTTTTTGGTTTTGTTTAGTTCCCCCTCAAATTTGTGTGTGTATATATATATATATATATATATATATATATATATATATATATATATATATATATAACATGTGGTGTAATGTGTAGAAAGCTAGATTAGCAGACCATTGTTAGTGAGTTCAATTCTCTCTGGGTACCCCATACTTTGGCCTTGTACTGCATCTAAGCTACACTTAGTAAATAACTATATAACAAAAAAGACATAAATACTGGTCATATTAGCAGTTGTAAATTTATTCCCACTGATATATATATATATAGACTTCATCAGACTCTGAATGTTATGGAAATGTTCCTAAAAAGACAAAGATTCTTTTATGTATTTGAAATATAAAAAGAAAACTCCCAGTATTTGTATATACCACCTGATGGGGCAGTTGTTTAGAATAAGAATGAAGCTGGTGGTCAGATGTGATGAGAAATGAACTCATAATGGTCTAAATCAAAGGTAATGGCAAACTTAAAGGATATTTTTGTTATTTTATATTATCACTTAATTCCAGTCATCAATTAAATTCAGGTACCCAAGAGTTTTTCCAAAATTTTACTAATTCATAGAATTACATTTCTAAAATTGTCACAATTACAATACAATGAAGAACAAAAAATGATAAAAATAACATAAATTGAAATAAAATTAAGATAACAAAAATTAATTAAGATAATTTAGATATAAAAGCTCTATAATGAACTTAGATATATATATATCATCCACAGACACGTGTTTCGACTTTCAAGTCTCCTCAGTGTGGCTAGACTTACGTAACCATTAGCTGTCTTCACTTACAGAATATAACTGTTTTAATATAAATCACAAAGTGCTCCATTCCTTAGAGCGTATATATTATATATATATATATATATATATATATACTTGAGATAAGGTAGTGTGGACATGCAGTCAATGGCACCTGGTTACTGACAGTTTCTCGTCTATGCAGTCTTCAGACCAAAGTCTGAAAATCTCATTGGCAAGAAATTATCAGTAACCAGGCACCGTTGACCTAATGTCCACGCCATCGTAACATAAATATAAATGCTCTATCTATGATATTGAGCACTGTTTAGTTATGAATATAGCACCCATATCATCTATATAATATATACATATATTTATATCTGGGTCTTTGCATCCTATCCTATTTCATCACCAAATTAAAACTAAAATACATTGATAACAAAAAGAAATGGTTAAATTTACTCACTGGTCCACTCTGACTCGGAGTGGTAGAACCTATCAAAAATGAGTTTTTAAAATGTGTCTGAAAAAAAGAATTGAATACTCAGCAAGGGTTGACATGCCATAAAATCCAACCAACCAACTCCCTTATAATGTAAATTTGTTTTTGGTGAATAAATTAATGTGAATTCTGATGATGCTTTGTTGGGTGCATATCAGTCTGGTTTTCCAAACTGTCTTATTTCTTTCCCATTCGTAGATCTGTAAAAATCAAGATGCTATAACATTATAAATATTGACAGAATGAAAAGAAAGAAAGAAAGAAAGAAAGAAAGAAACCAAAACTCTCATCTAAAACCTAGAAATGAATGTATAAGATCAAAGACTAAATAGAAAAATTCAAATAAGGAAACTAAAAGAACAAAAAAATAAAATTACTGAAGGACTGTGAACAACTACCAACATCAACTACCCCCCCACCCACCCACTGTTTGCCTTTTCTTCTTTTGATTTCCAGTGTGTGGGTGGGGGAATCTGTTATCCCCTTGCCTCCCCTTTATTTGAGTATCATCTGTCCATTGACCTCCTCATAAGAAAGTAGTTGATAAATTATAGATGATTAGTTGCGTAAGTGTTCATAGACCACACTTTATGTGACAGGTTTTAACTTGATTTATCCGAAGGAAAAATCAATACATTACATTCTGTCACTATGTACACCCCACCCCACCCCACCCTGAATCTGCTCACTTGTTTTCTACTCTCTATTTCTTCTTCTTCTTCTCCTTCACTTCTGACTTCCATCTTTCTTTACTAGTTTCTCTTTTGTCTACTTACTCTTGGTCTCTACTAATGTTTCTTTACCCTCTCATTTTTGCTGTGCCTCTCTCTCTCTATTTCTTTCATTCGTTAAAAGATTTTTTTTATTTCTCATCAATGTCAATAAGAAACTCTCTGATTCTTTTTTCCTTTCTAATATTTTTCCCTCTCTCTCACATACACACTCATTTTCTTTTGGTTTATGTCTGTAAATATTTATCTCTCTCTCCACCTTCCTTTTTGCCAATCTCTATGACATTCATCTCTCTCTCTCTCCATTTTTTGTTTTCATTCTTTAAAAGATTTTTTCTATTTCCCATCTATGCCAATAGGAAACTCTCATTCTTTCTCTCTGTCATAGTATATGTCATGTCTAGCCCTCTCTCTCTCTCTAACATACACACCCCTTTTTCTCCTGGCTTATGTCTATAATATTTATATATCTCTCCACCTTCTTTTTTGCCAATCTCTATGACATTCATCTCTCTTTTCTAGTCTTTCTTTTGCTACTTTTATCTTGATTTTCTTTACTCTCTCTCCTCTCCATCCCTCTCTCCATTTCTTGCTTTCCTCTTTAAAAGATTTTTTTTCTATTTCTCATCAATGCCATTAGAAAACTCTCTTATTCTTTTCTCTGTCATGGTTTTCATAATTTCTCTTTCTTTCTCAGATGATGCCATGAATTTTCATCTATTTCTCCACCTCTAGCTCTATCTGTTTTCCTTTTTGTCAACCTCTAAGACTCCCAACTCTCTTTTTTACTCTCTCTTTTGCCTACTTGTTCTTAGTCTTCTCTAAGGTCTCATGTTTCTTTACCCTCTACACCCCCTCTCTCCATTTCTTAGTTGCTTTCAAACTTGAAAACATTTTTGTCTATTTTTCATCTATGCCAACAGGAATCTTTTTTTCTTTCTCTCTCTCTCTCTCTCTCTCTCTCTCTCTCTCTCTCTCTCTCTCTCTCTGTGAATATTTCTCTCTCCACCTCTAGCTCTCTTTTTTTGGCCTACCTCTATGATACCTATTCTATCTCTCTCTCTCTCTCTCTCTCTCTCTCTCTCTCATACACACACACACACAGCTTATATCTGTATGAATATTAATCCTTCCACCTCTGTCTTTCTTTTTGCCAACTTCTATGATCCCATCTTTCTTTTCTAGTCTTTCTTTCACTTGCTTTAATGCCTCATATTTCTTTACCCTATCATTTTTCTACACCCCTCCTTCTATTTCTTAGTTGCTTTCACTCTTTAAAAGCAGTTCTCTTTTTTTTTTCATCAATGCCAATATAAATCTCTTCTCTTTCTTTTTTTTTCTCTCTCTCTCTTTTATATTTTTCTTAATCTCTTTCTTTCTTTCTCTTCCTTTTTGCCAACCTCAGTGTCTCTTGATCAGTCACCCCAGCAATGAAATGAAATCCTGTAGTAACATTAAGTGTCTTCAATCAAAGTAATAGGCCTTGGATTATCTTTACAGAAACTTCCAGTCTCAGATATTACTTACAAATTACCAACTCCACTCCTAGTCCTTTTATCTCTTTGCAGTGTACTGACCAGCCTACTTAACTCCTAATATATATATAATTTCTAAACACTCTACAACTGCCAACCCATCATATTCATTTAAGATTAAGTATTCCCCCTCCCCCCGCAACCACCAACTTTAGTGCTTCTTTCTCTTGAAGTTATCAGTGATGCAAAATATTAATTCTGTGTTCTCATCTACATGAGCAACAAGGCCATTGGTACCAATGGGAGGAGATTTGGAAAATTAAAAGATTGGTTTGGTTGGGTTTTATGGCATGTCAACCCTTATTGGGTTATTTTATGCTGAAGACATTTTGTTTTATTCATTCTTGATAGATAGTCAACATTTCAAATTCATTTTTTTTCTAAATATTTTTTAAAACTCATTTTTTTAAATTTAACCCATTGATGGGACCCTAACAGGTACTACCTCTCCGAGTCAGAGTGGATCTGGGAGTAATGGTGATGAAGAGGTACTCCATATTCCCCAGACCTCAAGAATTTAAATGTTCACCATTAAATAGAGTTTAGCATCATACTCAGGACCATAAGACTCTCAGCCACCACCTTCTTGTATATATATGATAAAAAGTGTTAGGACATGCCACAAGGGCCATAGCAATCATATAGGTGCTAGGGTTTGACGTGACAAGCCGATTGATTGGAGGGGGCCTCTCTGTCCGCCCTGTTTAGCCTAAGTACAAATGGAAGGATATTTTGGAAATTAAAAGATTGTCTAAAGGGATCAAAATAAAATATCAGACAAAAAGGTTGAAATGAATGAACATATGAGGGTAATCCCAAAAGTAAGGTCTCCAAAGCAATGGTACTGCAGGGAAAATGTTCATACAGCTATTGGCAACTGTGATCATGCAGTTATTTCATAAGAAAAGGCATTAAACTGATTGGAATTCATCGCTAATTAACAGAAGTGTATAGCAAGTCATGCATGGATATCAAAACCGTCAACGTTGTAACGATGATAGAGTTAAGCAATTTTGTTTTTAATGTGAGCTAATATGACAGGTCTCCAAAGCACTGGGCTGCAGGAAACTTATGCATGAAGCTATTATATATAAGTTGTATTTGTTGTGCCTGCACCTTGCTCAGTCTTAACTTGGCAGTCTTTTCTGATGCAGCTCCTGATTGATGCTACTGCCAAGTGTTATTCAGTTTTTGAACACATGAAACTGATTGAAATTCATCTCCAATTAACAGAAGTGTATGGCAATTCATACATAGATGTCAAAACCATCCACAAGAATTCCGTAGGGAATTTGCAACAATGATGAAGTTCAACACTTCTTTAATGATATGGTGGTGAGCAGGTATGACATGGGCATACAAAAACTTCCCCAGAGCCTACAAAAGATGTAAAAAAAATATACATGTTCGAACTTTAAAATGATGCAAACATCATTGACAATAAACGTTTCTGTGATTTCTAAATATTTTTGGGCCTTTATCTTTGGAATTAACCTTCTATGTTTGGGGAAAAAAATGAATGAAATTAAGTAAAATATTTGATAAGAAAAAAAGATTTTTTTAAATATAAAAAAATATGTTGTCCCTAAAGATAAAGTTATATACGAATATATATATATATATATATATATATATATATATATATATAAAGATTAAGATATGGTGTATATAAATCGATTGACTTTGACACTTCATGTTTTTACGTATGTAATAAATATTATTTCACAGACCAGATGTAAATCACTGATTAAGAAGCTTGTCTCCCAATCCATATTTATGATTCTTGGTCTATAATAAAGCTATCTCAGTAGATATCTAATTATCTATATACACACATACTCACATATATGTATGTAAGTATATATAGGTGCATCAATACATCTGGATATTTATATATATATATATATATATATTATATATATATACACACACACTAACCTCTCTGTATGTAGGTTTTATTCAACTCAAAGAACTCACATGTGAAACTAATATGGCAAGTTTGACTGTCTAAACAAAGGGGATAATCCCTTAGGAAAGGGCAGACAACTCTAAAATAATGTCATTTCACAACAATATATATATATATATATATATATATATGGAATAAGGTAAGGCAACGGTGGTTTTATAAGACTTTTCCTTGTCCTAGAGGAGCTGCTGACCAAGCCTAAAGGGTCGCTTCCAGCGGGTTTTGTGATTTTTAGAGTTTAAAATCTTAATTTGCATGTTCAAATTTACCGGCACCTTTTAATTCCTAAGTTGTGACTTAGTATAAGTCCACATTTCTTCCATTTCTAAAACCATGCTTCTTCTAACAATTTCAGGACGGTGTGGAGGGGGAAAGCACATGGTCAGTGTAAAAGGCAGTTTGGGTGAAAAAAAAAAGGAAAGGCTAAGGGAGTAAACCCCGAAAACAAATCCGGAGCTGGAGTCCCTAAGGTGGGTGGTGCTGAATCTCAGTACTTCCTAGCAACTCCTGCGGCACCATCATTGCCAAACCGCATTGGTTCCTACCTTTTCCTTTCAACGGCTGTGTGGAGAGGGAGGATCTGCTGCTAGGGCGGCAGCTCATCCTCCATAACAACCTGCTCAGGCTACGTAGTTTTCCACTACAAAATGGAGAGGACCCCCTCACTGATAAGAAAGCAACCAGGAGTGACGGCATACTAGCATATATCTTGAAGGCATGGGGCAGCACTGTTCCAACCACTACACTAGCAACTCTGCAGTTGCTGGAAACGTGGACACATCCGTCAGGACAAGCAAGATGCTACCATCATCCCTTATACAGGAACATAGGAGACTGGAGCGACTTCAGGATAGTTTGCACACGTTATACTGGCACGTCTGCAGACTTTGCTTCTTATCCAGGAACACAGTGTGTCTTCCGAGCAACCGTGGACATGATTTCACTATGCCAGCTGCAGGTGGGTATGCCGAGAGAGTGGATGCCAATCTGCACCGCATTAACGAAGGCATCCGACCTGGCCACCCGAAGTGTTCGCAGTCACTGCACCAGAGATTGCCATTCAAAAATTGTGCTGCTCAACCACTCACGCAGTTGCAGATAAAAAAAATGTTAAAAAAACAACAGAAAGTGTACACTACACCATCGTCTTTAGTAGATGGAAGGATGCCAACCATATTTATATATGTATAAGGAAAGAATGACAAAGAAGATTTAGGTTAAAAGCATAATAAACTATTAAAGCCTCAAGGAAAACTTGTGATCCCCATCTTCAGATGAAAATGAGGAATCTTTTATTATTCTTAAATTGTATGAAACCAGATGTTTGTCTTTTTTTTTGGGGGGGGGGATTCCTCTGATAATAAATTAAATTCTTAGCCAGTTGTCTGTATAATTTTGCTCTGTGATTTATTATTAAGAAAAGTCATTGTTTTTAGTTTTTATATTAATTGTACTGAACCACATATCATTTGGTTCCCCAATCTTTTACCATCTTTCAGGTAATTCTGTCCTCCCAGAACTTTTTATTATTCTCAGCAAAAGAAGCATTCTGGATATCATTTGCAATCTTCCCAAAAATTGACATTTCATCATTAAGAGTATTCTATTAAGACTGGAATAAATGGTGCAATATCTGGCAAATGAGTTTTTTAAAAAAAAAAACAAACTTCCCAGCTAAGCTTAAACAAGTTTTTCCTGGTCATGAAAGAAATATATGGTTGGTGTATTATCCTGATGGAATATCATGACCTTTCTCATAATTAATTTTGGATCTTTTTTGTTGTTGATTGCTGTCTTGAATTAATCTAATTGGGAACAGTATGTGTATTAATAATTTTTTTTTTTCTCTGGAGGAAGCTTATAAGTCTGATTTGTAGTTTAAAAAATGTAATATCTGAGTTGTTAATATATATATATATATATATATATATATATATAACATTGTTAGTGAGTTTGATTCTCACTGGTCACCCCATACTTCTGGCCTTGTGTCAAATCTAAGTTAAGCTTAGTAAATAACTATAAATCTGATTTGTAGTTTAAAAAATGTAACATCTGAGTTGTTAATATGTATCCACTTTTTCTTGATTTGTATTTCAAAGGTTCAGACCATCTTTGATGTGCAGGACATCCAGAGATGTTTGTAACTAAAATGTTTGTTTCCCTTTTAGGAAATATTGTGATTCTATACCTTTATTAAGTCTGCATTTGTACAGGCACAATTTGTGATTCCACTTTATTAACCTATTTGGATGTAGTAAACTTATTTACTTACACTTCAATATATGGAGATAGGATGGATGTAGTAGAATCCGACAGTATGAGGTAGGTAGAAGGATGATGAACAAGAAATGAAAACTCAAAACAAATCAGAGAGTTTTAATTTCTTGTTCACCATCCTTCTACCTACCTCACACGTCAATATATATATATATATATATACTAGGAAAAGTACCTGGTCCATGACCGGGCTAAAAAAAGATTTTAAGAACACCAGGGAGTGAGTGGGTATGATAGAGAATAAGAGGAAAATAATTTATAGAATTCAAGACATCACCAAGAATTGTATATTACATTTTTTTTTTGTCACATTTAAAATATTATTTTAAAAATGTAATCTTTAACTTATTTTTCTAAAAACTGTTCATATTTGATAAGACAATAGGGCCATAGAGACCAATGCCTTTTGCTGCCTTCTTTAAGCTATGCAGCAGTGATTTGGCATGTGTATTTGCTTGAAGTGCAAGATCATCTGTGTAATCCACATCTGTAATAGTCTCTGTGGATATTGCTGAATTCCTGCCATTTTTAGGGTGAAGCTTCCTCTGGTATTCTGGATCAATTTTCTTTTAGATATATATGTTGCTTCATTCCTTTAATGTACATGTTAGAATTTCTTTATTAAAGTTTATGAAGGCAATATTTTAAAAGAGTAGAATGGCTTCTTTCGGATTAATATGAGTAAAGAGTATTCAATCATTTCCTCTTCTTCTGTTCTTTTGTTTGCTATTTTTGGTTCCATACAAGCAATCAGCAAGTTTGAATGGCACAGATGGAAAAAGGCAATCTGTTTTATGTTGCTCAATATGGTGGATTCCTTTTTTTTTTTCTTTTCTTTTCTTTTTTCTCACTTAAATAGACTCAAAGTTTTGGAATAGAAGTATGCTCAACATTGATGTTAAGTGTGTTATATATTAAATTTGGCTTCATACAAGAAGAAGGGAGTGGCTTAGCTCAGTCGGTAGAGCATCTGCCTCGGAATCACAAGGTTCAGGGTTCGCTACCAGTTCCAGCCAACTGGGTGCATGTGTAGCACAGGTTGGGTAATTTGATCTGTGTGGTAAAATGGGGAGCTGACGGTAGGTGTGGCACTCAAACCTCAGCAAGATAATCTCCCTGGTCTAGCACTAGTAAAAAGGGGGATAGACTCTCTCGTTGTCCGGCTGATACTGACAATAGGTCAGTCCGCAAATTTTTTTAATAACGAAGAAAAAGTTAGAGGGTTATTCAATAAATAGAGAGTTGGCAATAGGAAGCATTGTTTACACTGTGTTCTGTGTATAACATTAAACCGGATCTAGTGGTGAGGTTCCAATTCTGGAGCTTGGTGGAGTGTGAAGTTCCTCTTCATTGCCATTACTCCCTAGTCCGCTCTGACTTGGAGTGGTAGTACCTGTTAGAGTCCCATCTATAGGTTAAATAGATTAAAAAATACATTTAAAATGTTTGTTTTTTTAAATTAAGAATAAATAAAACAAAAACATCTTCAACATACTGTAAAATCCAAGCAGCCAACCAACTGCTTACAGTTGCACCTTTTTCAGAGAAAGCGGTAGTGATGGGTCATTTCATATCCCACAACACTGTCAGCATGACCTTTTTTACTGACCACTGCACCTGGAAATTTTTCTTCACTAGAATTTGTTTCCACTCCATGAAATCTCTTTTTGAGTTGACTCATTAATGGCAAACCCATAAATCTACCATTTCAGGTTGACATCATTCTGGTTCTTCCTGGTCTGACTTCATTTTGAATAATATTTTGACCTTCTCTAAAAAGATTTTTAGCCCATTTGTAAACATTTTTAGACTAAGACTAAGTTCCCTATACACATCAAACATTCTTCTGTAAATTTCATATATTGTGTTCTCAGCCACCAAAAAATGATGACAGACCTCTATTTAATTCTGCAGTATTCTTTTTGATATGCCACCATTTAATAACAACTCCAACATCAATGTGTAATATTTAAAGGTTTTTTTCCTTTGCAATAAATGGCATTTCTATACGAGGAAAGAAAAGGCATAAAACAATAAATAGAGGATTTTCAGTTGTTTTTACACATGCTGTTAACATTTTAGATCGTTTAGCAAGAATTGGTCAAGTTATTCAATTATAAAATTATATTAATTTTTCTTAAACAACCTGTATGTATATATATATATAAAGTTAAGGTAGCATGAATATGGAATCAATAGTGCCTGGTTACAGACAGATTCTCACCTATACAATCTTCAGATCAATAACTTAAATATAAATGCTCTATCAATGATATTGAGCACTCTTTACTTACACATAAAGCACCCATATTATCTATTATATATCTATATATATATATACATATATACCAACCCCTCTGTATGAGCAGGATGTGACACAAGGTCAATTTATTAAGTGGAGTTTAACAGGTTTGAATTCAGAGTTATATTTCTCCTTGACTGGTAACATAGCCAAGATTAAATTACCCATTCTGTCCTACTATTTACCCATAGCTGGAAGGAGAATAGTTGGATTCATACCTTTCCCAATGGTATTAGCACTATATGAAATACAAACAGCCTCATCCCAGATTTGAATTCAGTCGACTAGTCCATTTCCTACAACTCTAACCATTACACCAAGCACCTCCATATATGTGTCTATATATATATATATATATATATATATATATATATGAGAGTTTTTATGAATAGATGCCCATTTACATATTTTGTACATAAGAGTATTTTAGCATGTCATTAAGATGCAGTATATCATTGTCAACATGCTCACTATTTTGCCATTTTGTCCCTGCACGCTATTGGTTTTAGGCACCCACCTTGTCTACAGAGGGCCACCCATATCACAACAGGCTGTTGTTTTGGTGGAAGAGCAAGAGCTGATACTGTTGTTGTTTTTGTTGCTGCTGCTGATGAGGAGGATGGTGGTGGTGGTGGGGGGGGTATAAACATTGTTGGTTAATGGACTGGAACAGAGTCTCATTAGCAAATTAATAAGGGTGGAAGCTTTTTATCTCAGTCATTTGTATCTGAAGTTTGGCATGGCAATTGGCGCCTGCCAAGCACTACAATTTGCATTCATCATGTTACACTGGAGATTTTCATAACGCTTGGAACCAGTAAATCTAATACTAAAGGGATTGAAATGCTTGGCGCATTCTGTTTAATGAACCAATTCATATACAAGTTATTGTTGGCTCGGCTTTTCAGCCTGGAACAAACTATTTATATCACAGTTTACCTAACTGATTTAAAAAATATTACAGTATGTCTTTCCATAAAAATATAAGGTGACTCATTTTTTTGATAAAATATATAGATTTTGTATTATCTTGATAATTCGGACTATTGTCCTGTATTTATATCAGGGTTTACTTAACTGTTTTTAAAAATATTACAGTATGTGTTTCCATAGAAATGTAAGGTGACTCATATTTTTTAATGAAATATATAGATTTTGTATTATTTTGATAATTCGGACTATTGTCCTGTATTTATATCAGGGTTTACTTAACTGTTTTTAAAAATATTACAGTATGTCTTTCCATAAAAATATAAGGTGACTCATTTTTTTGATAAAATATATAGATTTTGTATTATTTTGATAATTCGGACTATTGTCCTGTATTTATATCAGGGTTTACTCAACTGTTTTTTAAAATATTACAATATGTGTTTCCATAGAAATGTAAGGTGACTCTTTTTTTTTTAATGAAATATATAGATTTTGTATTATTTTGATAATTCGGACTATTTTTCTGTATTTATATCAGGGTTTACTTAACTGATTTAAAAAATATTACAGTATGTGTTTCCATAGAAATATTAGTGTTATGATTGAATTTATCAAATACAACATTGAAAATCCGAAAAAATTTTACAAGACCCCCCCCCTCCCAGTATAGAATACAAATTAGAACTCAGACGTTTTTCTTTTCAGTCACAGCTTGGCTGGCACATTCTGTTATTGTTCTAGGTAAAATTAACAATCTTTTCATTTGTCTTATTTTCTCTTTGAATGTATCAATTTCAGTTAAGTTGTTAACTTCTTTTTTGTTCTTCTTTTTATGTACATTGAGTGTTAAAAAATTTAGGTAGGCCTAGACCTATGCTCCAAATCTTCGTTCATTGTGGTGTGTCACCTTCAGAGCGGCCAAATTGTGCCTCACATTATCAAAATTGTTGTATTGTGGAAATCAAGGGAGTTTGACACACATTTAGATATAACAAGAAGGTTTATTTTCAAATACAAAATAAAGTACATGCTTAGATACGATAAGTCATTGTTCCTCTAAAGCTGTGCATCCAGTACAGAGAGCTCACCCCTAAATAGTCCTCAGACTAATCCACCTTGTGGGCGTAGTTTGTCTACACCACAACAAAGATATTGCAAAACTTTTGACTCACCCGAGGAATATCTTTTTGTCTCCTTGAATCTAGGGAGACAGAATCACAATGACAGTAAAAGGAAGATGACACCGGACAAATAAATATTCATATCTATCACAATAGTATTAACACAAAATGACTGTGGACACTAAACACCAAAGCACCTTTTGTCACACTCTGTTTTCTGATAATGGTCTCTCTCTCTCTCTCTCTCTCTCTCTCTCTCTCACTCACCGGGCTCCCTGGGTCTCTCTTGTATCAAATCCCATATTTTATAGTAATAGGAATCAATGTCTACAGAACTTTTGGGAAGAGATAGATAAATTGATAATGTTATCATATATATATTAGAATCATCAGGGACTTCATTATGTAAACATGTTTTTTTTCTTCTTTTTCCAAGGAAAAAATAAGTTCTCTTCTTTCCTCCTCAGATTATATACCTGATTTAGACTGCAGAATTTCATCTTAACAACATCAAAAATTGCCTTTCAATTGTATTGTACACTATAACAAATATATATGTATATATAGTGGTAACTTGACTTACGAGTTCTTAAAGTTTTGAGTTTTCCAAGTTACAAGCTGAAACTCAGTCAATTTTTTGCTTTGTATTGAGAGCTAAAATTTGGTGTCTGAGTAAGCTTCAGATACATTTGTGTTAATAAGTTCACAAAAAACATTTAAATTTCCAAATTAATAATGGTCAGTCTTATTCCTGTTATTCTTTAAGTCTCAATTGATATATATTCTTTGATACCATTTTTGATTGCTCAGTCAGTAGAGTGTCTGTCTAGGAATCACAAGGTTCCTTGTTTGATACCAACCCTCACCAACTCAGTGCATGAGAAGCACAGGGATATGTGTGATAAAGTGGAGAGCTGATGGTAGGCATTCCACCTCAGATGTAAAAACAATCTCCTTGGTCTAATGCTATAGTATATGGGATAGACTCCCTCACTGTCTGGCTGATACTGACTTTAGATCACCCTGACTTGACTTTACTATTTAGAAACAATGAGTTAATTTGTTTTTATTTATAAAATTGCTAGGTATTTTTGATAGTCAAATGTAATTTTCTCACCAGTCATTTTCACTTGTTTTTAAATTACACCTTGTTTGTTGAAGAAGAAGAATATTGATGAGAAGTGGCTAATATGCTGCTTTGAAACCAATGGTAACAATCACCTTTCAATTGTATTGTACACTATGAAATATATACAATGGTACCTTGAAGTGTCCCAACTTATGATTTTTCCAAGTTACCAGCTCTCACTGTCAATTTTTTATTTTTTTATTGACAGTTAAAATCACTTGACACCTATTCTATGAACATATATATATATTCGTTGATACCTTTTTTTATTTAACTGTACGCAAATTCTGATGGTTTTACTATAAATATAATGGGTTAATTTGCTTTTATTTATAAAATTGCCAGGTATTTTTTGATAGTCAAATCTAATTTTCTCACCAGTCATTTTCACTTGTTGTTTTTAAATTACACCTTGTTTGTTGAAGAAGAAGAATATTGATTTTCAACTCTATTTTTGGATTTTAAAAAAAAGGTATTGAATTAGTTTAATCTTACACTAGTAAGCAAAGAAAAAAACATTTTTATAGAGATTATTTCTGACTACTGATTGATTCAATGTGTCATGCACTGTTAATAAGAAAAAAGAACTAAATAGTTAATGTCACTAACTAAAAGAGTTACTTAGAGACTTGTCAATGTATATTTCTAATAACTAGGTGAGCCTTAGACGGCATATGAAGCCCAAAATAGAATTAGCATATATGCTAGTACAAAGATGTTGATAGGTACATGTCCTGCATCCCTGACACATAAAAATCTAAAAGGATGCAGTAAAATCATACCCACATCCCAGTGTTTTTCTTTTTTTCTTCCCTCACCATTTCAAGCTAACTGTAAATACATTTCAATAATTTCTTAGAAATGAATTACACAGGATAGGTTACAAGATAGGAGTTAGACAGCTTTAGTTTTTTCCCCAGATCATAAATAAAAACCCAACAATTTATTAAACTTTTCTTGGGGTCCATCAAATTTCCTGGGGACTCATTCAAAGCAAATATGTGCATCCCAGGACACACTAAATAAAAAAGCTATCAGCATCACTGCTAGTGTGATAAACGACTTTCTAAGACCAACTTTTCACCTAAAAGGGGGGGGGCTCTTTATTACACAAGATATGTTTTTGAAACTTCAAAGGTTACCTTGTTTCTATGCCTAACATTGCCATAACTTCAAACCAAAATGTCCCTGCATAGCCCATACCTAAACAAAAGTTATTGGTGAAGATAATAAAGTTTGTACTTCAATTTAATTATTATATTATCAATGTTATTATGTATCAGGTGGTGGGGTTTTAGTATGTTTGTTATATCCAAGTAAACACGGTAGGCTACATCAAAGTCTAGACAATATATGATACTGTGTAATGAATGACTTTTTAAGACCAGTTATTTACCTCAAATACAAGGGCTCTTCATTAAACAAGATATGTTTTTAAAACTTACGTTTTTAGGCCTAATATTGCCATAAATTCATTCCTATGTGTCCCCGCATAGCCTATACCTTAACAAAGGCTATTAGTTAAGATAATCAAATTTTTACTTATTACTGTTTACTAGTTATAATACCTGTTCATATAATATTTTCACATATTATAGATAATAAACAGTTAAATAAATACTCCATTATTTTAACTAAAAGCCTTTGTTTAGGCATTAGCTATTCTATCCAGAAAAACAATTCATATTAAGGATAAGGAAAAAGGTTTACTAAGCAACATGAATAGAGTAATTAACAAGTCCCATGAGATCTCATTGTTTCTCTCTTTTGAGATTTTGTAAAACATTATTTATAGGAAAAGCACATTATTCCATTGTCCAAATTTAGGTACTATATGACACTAATATTTTTTTTTTCGTATTGAAAAGAATTCTAGCACAAGTTAGATAAGACCTTACAATTGTTCTGGTGAAGATTTTATAAAAAAACAAAATGTTTTAACGTCCATTAACTTCCTCATCTTTCAGATAAATTCATCTTTTGGAATACTTTGTTTCTTCTTATTTACCTTTCTACACACCTATCTATGTATATTAAGTTCTTAAGTATCTATGTATATTAAGTTCCATCTTTGAGAAGCAGACGTAGCTTTGAGGACTGAAAGAAGATCTACATGTAGCCCTTTGCAAACATCCGCATACATATGCACAAGGATAGATTATTCTCTCATGAGTCCTCGATTCAATGGAATTTGAAACCTACAGACATATTATATCAGATTTACTTCCATTGACAAAAAGAGGACAAAAATGTCATCTACCCATGTTACATGCAGGTGTTTCTTTGTCAAGGCCATCCTTTCCTCATAAAAAAAAGGACGAAAAAAAAAAAAAACGAAACAAAAGAAAAACAACCTAACTCAAGTTCCTTTTATAGATTTCATTGATTCAACAACTGCATCTTCATCAAAAACATCACAGCCAGCAGTAGTGTCAATGTCAGTTGAGGGAAGTAAATCCTCACATTTGTGTTTTCCCTATTTATATATATATATATATATATATATATAATAGTGAATGGGAGGAAAGTGACATAGAAATAGGCATTACAAATCAAGAATATATATATATATATATATATATATATATATGTACATATATACACACACACACACATATATGTATGTGTATATATACATCTATGTATGTATATATATACATTTATATATATATATATATATATATATATATATATATATATTTGATTTGTTCTGCCTATTTCTATGTTGCTTTTTCTTTCACTTGCTATTTATCTTCTTGCCTTTTTGTTTGTTGTTCAATTTTCTTACTCCTCTGTCGATCTCTTTTTCTTAGTTTCTTTGTATCTTTGTGACTTTTCATCCATACAGAGAAGACACTTAGGGTTAAATTGTTATCATCATAGGAAATGAACATGGCAAACCATGTTCAAATCCTAGATGTGGCTGTTTGCATTTCACATAGTGCAAAGTTAAAGTTTATTGTTCTTAAGCTCCATTTAACACTTCTTTGTATATGTGCCAATGTATGCTATTCATTTATGGGAAATAAATAGATATATCTATGTGTATACTTTCAGTACACATCTGCATACACTGACATGCCGATGTACAGTTTTGCCCAGGATAACGTCAGTTATGATTTCATCTTATTTCTCCAGCATACACATAAGGATGAACTCATAAGTGATGTTCTCCTGGGGAAACCTATACATGGGCATGCCAGTGTAGGCAGTCCAGCAAACACCAATATTGATCAACTCTGCAACTGTGCGTATTCTGGATGCTGCACAGAGGACCTCCCAAAGGCAATGAACAATAGGGATGGATGGGAGAGATTGTCATGGCTATCTATGTTGCCAGCACAACCTGATGTTGATGATAATATTTATGAGAAACTTTAGAAATTTTATTTTTTATTTACATAGAATTTTTGAATTTACCTTTGTTTTTTCTTTTCACTTCAGAAATAAAAGGAATTATCTGGGTTTTTCTCCATATTTTTAAAAATCATTTGTCATTTTTTTTCAAGGCTTACTAATTAAGTGGTGGGGAATTATTGTCTCAGTGATTTATTTCAAAGGCTTGTATCACATCATTCTCATGAAGAAGGATGGGATAAATACATACAAATCATTTAATTAATGATAATTTTATCCCTGAAATTCAGACAAAAACTCTTACTATTTGTATTCCTATTCTGGTCACCTTTTTGCCTATTAAATGTATTTCTCAAATGTACATTCGGCCTATTAGGCCTTCAGCAGAGCTATAGATTTGCGTGATTTTTTCATTTCTTCATTCCTCTTCACTCAATGGCTTTTTCAGTCGTCTCTGCCTAATCGAAATGTACATACTCTCTCATACTCCCGTAGGTACGACTATTAAACATATATATATATATATATATATAAGAATTGAAAGTAGTCATGGAGAGAGAGAGAGAGAGAGAGAAACAGTGGTAGAGAGTATTAGTTTCAATATATATATATATATATATATACTACTTTGGTCTTTCTGTCAATCATCCTGTCTTTTAAACTAGCACTCTCTGCCACAGTTTCTCTCTCTCTTCTCTCTCTCTCTTCTCTCTCTCTCTCTCTTTTTCCATGACCACTCTCAATTCCTTATTATCATATCTCTCTCTCTCTCTTTCTCCCTTTTTTCTACTTTGTTCTTTCTGTCAATCCTCCTGTCTTTCAAACTAGCGTTCTCTACCACAGTTCCTGTCTTTCTATTATCACATTGTCTCTTTCTTACTTGATCTGCCACTGTGGTGACACATATCAAGATCATTTACAACAAAAATAACAAATAGAAAAGAAAAAAGAAATAAAAACAAAAACAGAATCATTTTGTTGACTTGCCATGTTAGGATCTCTAATAGTATTTCTAATTCTGTTCTGTCAGATTGGTTTCTGCAAGTCAGAAATTCAATATTTCTTGTGTAATGTATATTGTGTGTGTTGGTTGGTGGAGGAAGTTATTTTTTTCTTGTCTTTAGATGTCTTTATTGTTACTTTGTTTTACTCTCATTCATGCATGCATATCTTCAAAGATTCTTCTTAGCCAGATTTTACAAAAAAAAGCACTACAAAAATATGCATATATTCATATATAGTAAATAAATTAAAGAAAAAAAAATTTGCTTCATGTAATAATTAATTAAATTATGACATGAAGCAAATCTAATTTTTTTCCTTTATTTATTCACTATGTTGCTGTATCTATCTACATACTGGTACTAGGCACATCAAGCTCCTACAACAGATGACCTATAACATTACAGTTGAACACTACACAGAATGATCCTCATCACCAAAAATCTTGCAGTTGAAATAAATTATTACATAAAGCAAATTGAAATTTTTTTTCCCTTCATTTATTCACTATGTTGCTCTGTCCATTCACATACTGGTACTAGGCACATCAAGCTCCTACAACAGATGACCTATAACATTACAGTTGAACACTACATGGAATGATCCTCATCACCAAAAATCTTGCAGTTGAAATAAATTATTACATAAAGCAAATTTAAAGTTTTTTTCCCTTCATTTATTCACTATGTTGCTCTGTCCATTCACATATTGGTACTAGGCACATCGAGCTGTCACCATGGATGAACTGTAACATAAAAGTTGAACCCTACATGGAACAGTCCTCAACACCATATATATATATACAGAATTTTTGTCTGCCAAGTTCCTTACCCTTACGGCCATCAGTGAC
Organism: Doryteuthis pealeii; assembly: GCA_023376005.1. Taxonomy (NCBI): domain Eukaryota; kingdom Metazoa; phylum Mollusca; class Cephalopoda; order Myopsida; family Loliginidae; genus Doryteuthis; species Doryteuthis pealeii. Next base: position 4,276,721 of record CM042156.1, read on the forward strand.
TGTCAGTCTGGGGTGAACAATTAATTGATACATACTTACAGGATATATGTTTTTACAATCACCAGAGAACTCAATTATGTAAACAACAGGTGAATATATATATATATATATATTACTCTTCCTTTATTTTCCTTATTTTGTACAGATCAATAATAATAATGATGACTAATTATATCAAAGTGAAAGTAGATAAGAGGCAACAGAATAGCAATTGTAGGATATGTAGGAGAAGGAAAAGGTTGAAGTCAAACCTGTTAAACTCTGCTTAAAAATTAACCTTGTGTCACATTCTACTCACATAAAGAGGATGGTATACATATATAAATCCAGAATTATTGATGTACCTATATATACATACATACTTGTGTGTATATAGATAGATCTTTATTGAACTTAAAAATTGACCTTGTGTCAAATCCTACACGTGTGAAGAGGTTGGTATCTGTGTGTGTGTGTATATAATATATATATATATATATATATATAAATCCAGAATTTTTTATGTACCTATATATACATATACATACATTCACATATGTGAGTATGCGTATATATAGATAATTAGATATCTACTGAAATAGCTTTATTATAGACCAAGAATCATAAATATGGATTGGGAGACAAACTTCTTAATCAGTAATTTACATCTGGTCTGTGAAATAATATTTATTACACATGTAAAAACAAGAAGTGTCAAAAACATTTGATTTATATACCCCATTTCTCTATGGCAACTGATCGAGGAGAAGGAAAATCTGTATTCAAATTTGTTAAACTCTGCTTAAAAAATGACCCTGTCTCACATCCTGCTCGTATGGAGGGGTTGGTAAAGGAGAAGGAAAAAAATTGAATTCAAAATTGTTAAACTCTATTAAAAAACTAAGTGTCACATCCTGCTCTTGTGAAAGGGTTGGGTAAAGGAGAAACAAAACTCTGAATTCCACTTAAAAATTGACCTTGTGTCATTTTCTGCTTGTATGGAGGGGTTGGTAAATACATATTTGCTAAAATAATAACAGACCCAAGAAATAGAATAAAATCCAAACAAAAACAAGCAAGCATTCTTAGTGGCCACACGATTCTAAGAAACTGCTGATACCAATAATTCCTCAGGTCGACATTGGAACGGCAAAAAAATCAATGCAGTTAAAAGGCACCTTGGTGAAAATATTGAAAATGAATAAACTTTACAGAATGACTTTCACAATGTCTGTGAACATCTTTTCTTTTTTTTCATTATGGTAAATGAATAATGAATGAAGATGTATAAAGAAAAAAAGTTGCTGTTTCCTACAGCCTTGAAAAGACCATATTAAGTTATAAGAAGTCGTAAAAATTTAATTTGCTTGATTAGAAGCAGGAAAAAAAAATAACCAGTGCTTTTTTTGGGGGTTTTTGAATTATTTTTTTGTTTTTTTTTGTTTGTCTTGGAAAGAAAGTTATGCAATCTTAAATTACAATATCATCCAAGGAGGAGCATGAAGAGAAAATACACGAATGCCATCCATTGGAATTTCCTTTGGAAATACTCTTACGTTAAGTGCATCAACCGACTGGTGTTTAAGAGAGTGAGAATTTATGGTAAGAGAATTAAGCACTTCCTCATCCAAATAAAAGTAAGGAAAAGCAGATCAGGTCTCCTCCCTCCAAGAATGATTCTTTGCTGCCGTTTCCAGTTATTCTAAAATTGATTTTCTCTTAACCTTTTTTTTAGAATTTTTCTTTCTTTTTTGTTTTTTCTTTCTTTGTTATGATTTCTTTAAATGTTTTTGTCATCTTCTTCTTTTCTTTATATTTTCTTAAGGAGATAAAGTATTTTTGCCTAATCAGCTGAAATTATAACAATATGATTGGAGTTTATGAACTGCCACAGTTGAAAAGGTGCAGAAATGTTTTCTTGTTTAGTTTCTCAAAAATTTTGAATTTCTCTTTCAAATATTCTTGTAAGCTTTTCTAAAAGATTTGATTTATATTCAAAGATATTTCAAAATTAAGATGTACATAAATATAGCATTGGAATTCTACTTTAAAATGTCCAGCATTTGTAAAGCTCAAATGTAAACAAATCAATACATCAGGATTACCACACTAGCTGGATAGCTGCTTCTAGTAAATATATTAAGAAAGATTCTGTATGTCTCTAGGTATGTTTATTTGTACAATAACTGAGTGCATGTCATTTTTTATAACGACCAGCAAAAACCAAAGTTCAATAAAATTTATACTCTATTTTTGTTCAAGAGGAGACTAAAAAAAACATTTTTACCCTCATTTTCTATAAGAAAAGATGAATAGAAATATAATAAGGGTATAAATCAATGAAATATCAAAATTATTCATATCAAGTCTCATCTCATAAATACTAAAAAATATGAGGTGTTTCAGGTTGTTTTAGTTGCATCGGTGTGTACATATATATATATTCAATTGCTACTCCCATGTTTTCACTGTAGTAGCATTAGTAGTCAATCCAAAAAGTGCTCAATATATTTTGTAAAATATAGAGCATTTATAAATGTAGAGCCAATACAACTAATGTACATATACACATATATATATATGTTGTTATGAAGTCTATGCATGCTTCTTTGTTGGTATATCTGATGAGTCTAATTTTTGTGTGTATATATATATATATATATATATATGGGAAATAAAGTACCAGAGACAAGAACCAGCTAGTCTAACATAAACCTTTGTAAAAAAAAAAAAAAAAGACAGAGTCTTTTGAAATATCAGAAAAATTAATGGAACTTAGAACAGAATATCCAACTCAATTTTTCATTTATTCCATTCATTTCTTTCATGCTTTGAATAACAACCAAAAATTATTTTCCCATGAATATATAATATAGACATAATATATACATAAAAATTAGGCTCATCATATATATATATATATATATATATATAGTGTATGTAGAATTTGACTGTCTTCTGTTTCTTATGTATGCACACATCAGTACATACATATACTTTTCTGATCAGCAATTTAATCTCTTTACCAAACACACACACACACAGATTTAGTAGTGACACTAAAATAAAACTATATCTAGAGACTCAGCAAAAAAAAAACACAACAAAACCATATTAAGAATATTCATAAATCTGTATTATAATTTGTATTATTTGGACTACTGTCCTCATCTTCATTGTTATATACACAACATTTCAGCCGATGTGGTTTCTAGCTTATTTCAGTGTTTCATGTTGGAGTCAGGAACCTTCTCTTCAAATTTGGGAGCCTTCATGGCATTTCAAACTGAACCCGTTATTCAATCCATGGGCATAGACTGTTCTCATTCCTTTAACCATTTGTATTCTATGTTACTATCGCCTTAGGCCAGGATTGAACTTGTAGCAAAGAGATGATTGTCACTTAGAACTGTATTAACCTAACACCTATATCTGGATAGTTGGACACATGGGGCAATGGATATAGTGTATATAACAATGAAGATAATAATCCAAATTATGATGTCTCATCTCAAAAATTCAGAGAAACTGTACTATAATGATATGATTTTTATGCATATGGTAAATTAATATGCTGGTCACATCAATCCCTAGCACTTATATGATTGTCCTGACTGTATTGTTCTTATGACATATGGTGACATAGTGTTACATTATTAAAAAATGTTTACTAACCCAAATGATTTGTGTGATGGGAGGCAAGTGGCCATACATTTGCTGTCAATATTTCCCCTCAGATCTTAAAAAGACTTGGTTTTCTTTCCTATTACTACCTTTGAGAAACACTTGAACCTTCACTATTATTCATCTTGACATATGGCAACATAGTGTTACATTATTAAAAAAATGAATCTTGTCATTATTAATTTCTTAGTTAAAAGAGAATTTAATTTAAACTTAGAAATATTCCTATCTAAGCAAACATGTAAAATATCTCAAATATCAATTCTGCTCAGAAATAGATATCTTCTTTGAATTGTTTTTTTTTTCTAATGTTAAAAGGTGTCATTTCCATTAATAATTAATTTAGTTTAAGTTTTTTTTTCTAATTCTCTTGAGCTTAATAATTTCTGACTGGACCGATAAAGACTTGCAGTTGTCAGTGTTGGTAATAGCAATATTATTTGGAAATTATAACACAGTTTAACTCAACTCCTCGTGCATGTCAAAATCCATTGATAATTTCTATAAAGAAGAAGATTAGTAATAATTATTATTTGGTGTGATTTCTAGACTGTAATTAATGGTGTCCACATAAACAGTGCAATGCATTTGACATCTAATCATTGGACAATCAGAAAACAAAAGGATCTCTTATCAAAGAGCATCAGATTTAGTGAAGAGTACAGCCAAGTGATACATTTTTTTCCTTTCTCTGAGTCATATGCCTTTTAGCATGCAATCAAAATCGCAGCTGTACTCTGCACTCCAATAATGTGTGAATACATATGGCTGTATCAGTATATAGTTAAGTATATAGTAGTTTGAGATGATTCTACACATATGGATATTCAGGGCTACATACAATAAACACATTAGTGCGTTTGTGTATGTACATGTATAGGATTGTGTAGAAAATAGAAAAACAAAGTATTCCAAAAAAAGATGAATTTATTTTTGATGGCAAAGTTGATGTCTAAACGTTTCGATTTATATTAAACCTTCATCAGGACAATACAATAGGAAGGAAAAAAATTGTTGTCTGAACAGTGATGAATGTTTTTAAAATGAAAACTTATTGACCAGTAATTTGGTTATTATAAGTTAATCTATTTCAACTGGCTTTTTTATAAAAGAAGTCAATATCTTCAGATAGCCACACACACAATGGTGAAAAGCAAAACCATATCTTTTGCAGTGGACTTTTTTCCATTTAAAAACAATGACAAAAAAAGAAGAAAGGATTAAGAAGTCATAAATAGAAATATTCCCACCACCAACTCATCTAGTCTAATATATATATATATATATATATATATATATATAAGTTTTGTTAAACTGTACAGACAATTCTTTGGTTGATCCTTTCTAATTTTCGGGCCATCTTTTTTGTGGATCGGGTGTAACTGGTGTAACAGTCCACCAAAGGTTTAAAAACGAGCACTTTCGGCAATACTGTATTGCCGAAAACGTTCGTTTTGAAACCTTTGGTGGACTGTTACACCAGTTACACCCGATCCACCAAAGAAAAAAGGATCCACCAAAAACTTGTCCGACAAGAATTGTCTGTACAGTTTAACAAAACTTGTATAAAAGAAAAAATGCTGCCAAAATACACTTATTTTAATATATATATATATATATATATATATAGAGAGAGAGTTTTATAATTTGCTTGAAGCATTGTGTATATATTGGTTTGTTGGTTAATTAAATTTAACTAGAAATGCCATAACAAGACGACTTCAGTTCCAGTGATCTTCTGAAAAAGAGATTTTATCTTGAAAATTCAAGAATGAAATACAGGTTAACACACAACACCATTGTTACCTTATTATTTTTTTTTTACACTTGCATTGTGATAGCCTTCAAAACTAACCAACAAACCAATATATATATATATATATATATATATATATATATATATATATATATATAATGCAAACATTAAAATATGGTTACTTTTTATAATGGTATCATTATTTTCCTTTTCTTTGTATCTTATAATGTTTAATCTTTAAACTGAAATGACAGGACAAATCTTAAGATAGAAAATATATTGTTAATCACTCATTATACACATACCTTCAAGGTAAATTTTATACTTAAACCAGGAAACAATGAACACTGTCTACCTGCAAATATAGGACCTATATTATCAACAAAATATATATATATATATATATATATGGGAGGGATTTCGCTGATGACCACCAACTAAAGCGTAATCTCAACAATCTCCTATATAAGGGATGGAGCACTATATGGCGGCCTTTATATACATAGGGATGCGTGTATTAAAAACAGTTAAAATCCCCTTCGCATTCTGTGGGTGATTATAGCCTAGCGGTTAAGGTGTCTGACTGATGCTGAACTGATCGGATTTCAATCCCGGCTGTAGGTAGCTTACAAATGTCTAGCCACACTGAAGAGACTTGATAAGTTGAAACGCGTGTCTGTGGATGATATATATATATATATATATATATATATATATATATGGGTTCAAAAGGTTTTAAGCCTCATCTAGAAAGAAGAGACACTTCTTTATGAAACTAGAAAATCTAATTCAGATTTCTGTCTTAATTTCTGTGCAGAAATTAAACAAATACGAAAGTTGAAAGTGTACAACAAATTTAAAAATTGGACAAAACAAGCCCAACAGTTATAAAGTATCTGGGTGAGGCTTAGAACTTTTTGAACAAACCTCATCTCTCTCTCTCTCTCTCTCTCTCTCTCTCTATATATATATATATATATATATATATATCTTTTTTTGTTTTCCTGTTTTGATATATATGATTAATGAAATGATATATTCACAATTTGCCATTATCACAATATGAACAATACATTTTGTTGTTTGTTTATTATCCGAGTTTGCTTATAAATATTAATGAAAATTCATTAATAATTTATATTCATATTGATAATTTTTTCTTCTTTTCTTTTGTAGGTAAGTTTTACATTTCCAAGTGTTTATGGTTTGATGAAAGCTTCCGATATTTCATGTCTTGGAAAATTCCGGTAAGATTGATGCTTTTCAAAATGTACTAATCAGTTAAAATATCACCCACATCCACAGCCCCACACCCTGTAATGTCTTTTTATGTGTTTACATTTATATAGTTTGGCACGGAGGCAAAAATCAACCGAAAGAAGTTTCAGTGAAATATAGACCCCAATGTTTCCTTCGTAAGCAAAAATCAATTGAAAGAAAAAATCTCATTGAAATAGGGGCTGCTTTAGCTCAGTCACTTTAGAATCGCAAGGTTCTGGGTTCAATAGCAGTCCCATATGGGCTAGAAGACATTTTTATCTGGAAGATGTAGGTTAAGCAAAGTGCGGTCCCACAAAGCTAACCCTTCAAGTTGCACTTATTCAATTGCACTGAAAGAGGTTAGGATCAATACATGATGCATGAGATATCCCATTGTTTTTCTCATCACCTTCCTATATTCAGGAGGGGGACCTCAAACTTAACTTGGCCTTTGATGAGTGATGCAAATACAGATTAGATAACAGATAAACATCTTTAGAAAAAGTTACATAAACACACACACACACAACACACACACATATATATATATATATATATAATAAAACATAAAACAAACACCTAAGTTACTGCCCCCACATACAAGTATAGATTTATATAAGCAGCTGTGAACATCCCTTTATAAGGTTCCAAAGTCTTCTGATGAAGGGATATCTTATCACCAAATAAAGAAAAAATATTAGTAACACAGTTAAATGAACAACATCCTCGTTGCCTTCTCTTTCTTTACACCACATTGTGATAGCCTTCAAAACCAACCTCCAAACCAAATATATATATATATATATATATATATATATATATATATATATACATCTTATTATAAGTGTCTGTTTGTCTGTAACTAAAACTATATCACCCCTGATTTAATTTAAGTTATATTCTCAATAATTGAATAATTATTTTTAAATCTTAATTAGCATTTTATTTATTAACATCTCAAAGTCTAGCTGAGTTAGATTTGCCTAAAAACAACATGTTATTAATGTTTTTAAAATCCAGCAATGGGTGTTATATATCACTATGAAATAAAGTTTTACATAGAATATGGTGTGGATAATTTGCATACTGGTTTTAACAAAACCGGGTTAGATAAATATTTGGTGTAATTGATTTCTAATATTATTTTTTATTCTTAAATGTATTAAAAGTAATTCTATTTATAATTTAGTATTGAAATCAATTAGAATAATGAAAATAAGTGTTTTATATATCTATTCTTATTTTGATCTAATTCTATATGCATTCTTATTTTAATCTAATTCAATATTTTATGAGATTAACTTCTAGATACTTGCACCCAGAAAGAGCATATCTTTGCTAATATATATATATATATATATATATATATATATATTCAGTATTAAAAAAACTGAAATTTATTTCAATTTTACTTCAACTATCAGAATTATTTTTTGCATTACTACCAATTTACATTGTATCTTTTCCTTCTTCAATATTTCTTCTATTTTAATGGTATTTTATCCCTTTAATATCACCAAATTGCTTTTGAAAAAAAAACCTGCACAGAAAGCCATGTCTTGTAATTGCAAGCTCTCTCTCCCTCTCTCTCTTTACCCTGACTCAAATCAAGTCATCCCCTTAACACTGGTTTCCACCCTCCTTACCCAGAACTAAAGATGACATGTTTATCCAGATTGAATTTCACAAGATAAGGGAGGAATGTCACTTTGAAGGATGCAGAATTTCATTAAAAGAAATGATAACAAGTAGAGATAGGGATGGAGCTAAAATAGCCAGGCCTGCACAGTCTATCCCACCCCCACCCCAATCAAGTGCCCCCACCTGAACATTCCTTGCATCCTTACAATCTGAGTTTTACCCTAACCCATTCTTTAAACTTTTTAATTTGAATGAGAATTTAAAGATAAAATGACAAATCTAGTTGGCATTACAATGAAGGTTTCCCATGGCTTTAATTCTCTATATAAACATTATCATGTGGACTCATTTAATTGTGATAAGGCACAGGGTTTACCCACCAAGTTGTAGGGGGGAGATACTACACATGTTCCTTAAAAGTGAATAATTCACTAAGGATTCTTAGGTGTGTAAGAATGATTCCAAGTTATGTTCTTTGAATATAAAACTCTCCGATGAAGGTTAACAGACAAAACATTTAATATATACAGCACATGGATATGACGAGATACAAAGTACATAGGTAAAAGGGTACATAAACAAAGAGTACATAAATAAGGATAAAGACACATTCATGAATGGTACAAGATAACATATAAAAGTACAGACATGAGACTAGGAATAGTCCATGCTGTGTAGAACTTACAGTAATGTAAGTGGGGCGAACGCCCCAACGAGACGGGGTTAGACCTTAACTAACCTATGGTGTCTTGTAGTATCAGGCACGGAAAAGAGGCCGAAAGGGTTTGAACCCGGCGCTTAAATACTATAGCCCCCTAGCAGGCACCAGCAAACTAAACCGGGCAGACAACTCTCCCAGGCAAATACGAAACTAACGCTACAGGTGCATGTTGATTATGTGTAAAAGTTGGATAATAGTTTGCAAGTGTACATTAGAAAGAAAAGACAGTTCCATAATTGAACAGAAGAAACCATATTACAATAATAATTGGACTTTATTTGAATAAAATGAGTTCTAAGGTGAATAGATAGTGAATTTTGTAATATCCCATCATATAGGTAAAAAAATACCAAGAAAATTTTGTACAGCTGTGGAGGGAAATTTGGTAGGCAAAGGTTTAAATCAAGAATTTACAACTTTTCATTTAAAGGAAGCCTTTTATGGCTTATTTGGGCATATCCATATTGCCAGCTTTACTACTTAAAATTTGGGTAAAGATAGAAAGAAGGGGTGAGTATGTGGAAGTGATAATGCTAATCTGTTTCAATCGGACATAATGAAAAAAACGAAAGAAAGAAAACTCTTTTAAAACCTTTTTAAAACTTTCTAGATAAACTTTTTTCCATAAATATTTTTTTCTTAATCTTCATCATTATCTCATCTAAGAATTTGCAAATATTAATCAACTCCATTAGTGTTACATAGCCCCTTTTTGTGAAGAGGTATCTTATGTATTAGTATACCCGTAGATATATACTCATCCTGTACACTTATCTTCTTCTATGGATCTGGGTAGCTGTTATCTGCATAGCTGGATCTATTTATCTCTGGGTGGCTGTTCTTCTGGTTTGGGGTTTCTTATTGGAATTCTTGTCTTGATCTTGGGAAATCTTCTGTGTCTTGGACTGTTGTTTGTTTTTGATTAACTAATACAAGACTTTTTTTTCTATATGCCTCTTATTCTAATATTAAACCTAAAACAAATGTGCATGAGAAAATGGCTGACCCATCCAGTCACTAAGCTGAATCTGATTTCTCAAAACTAACTTTCTCACTCTGGCAAATCAGAGAAGTGGTCACATACAGTCTTAAATCTTGTCAATCAAATTCCCTGTATTTTTCAACAAAACCGTTACTTCTATTTAACTACACTACTGTACAAAATTGATAGATAACCTATCAATTATTTAATACTCGACCTCATTGGAGATAATTTCAAAGAAACTCCAGAAGAAATAGTAATACTCAGTATTAATCATATGATGGTGAAATAATACTGACATAGCTACAGTTTGAAAGAATTCCCATTTTATGTTATCAGAGATCAGATTTCCATGTGATCCATAAGCTGTCAATAGCAGTCCATGCCCTTCCTATGCATATATTGACATCACTTTCCATAGATGAGATATTGATACCTAAGTATGTATCATATAGTACCTATATAATGAGAATGGAATCCTCTATTTTCCTATAAATAATGTTTGACAAAACTTCTGAAGAGAGAAATAAGATCTCATGGGATTTGTTAATTCAACCTAGTAATTGTTAATCATTCTGTTCATCTTGTATCTTTGCTTAGTAAACGTTTTTCCCCATCTTTAATACTTGTTGTGTTTCTTATTATTATTTCTCTGTTATACTCTTGTAACTTGAGTAGAGAATTAACAAAGAAATGATAAGAAACACAAGTATTATGGATGGGGAAAAAGGTTTACTAAGCAAAGACACAAGGTGACCAGAGAAATTAGCTAGGTTTAATTAACAAATCTCCTGAGATCTCTTTTCTCTTTTCAGATGTTTTGTCAAACATCATTGATACAATTTCATATTTACTTATAAAATATACATACTGTTGTAACTTGAGTATCAGAGTTGTGAACTCATCTACCTGGATTTTATTCATTTCTAGTGGAACATTTTACAATGAAATGTATATTATTAGAAATTATTTATTACCAAACTATGTGATGAAAAATAAACTTACAGCACCTGTGTAAGTAAATATAAAATTGTATCAATATACAAAGAGTGAACTTATGTTTGGACTGCTATATATTATTTTTGGTGTGATGATCATAAAAAATGTACACGAGACCTGTTCAAATCCTAGATGAGGCTGTTATCAGTTTACATAGTGCTAATACCCTTAGGAAAGGTATACATCCAACTTTGTCTATCCAGTTATGGTTAAATAGTAGGGTAGACTAGGCTTTTTAACTTTGATTAGGCAATCAGTCTAGGAGCAGGAAAATTGAATTAAAACCTGATAAACTCTGCTTAAAAATTGACCATATGTTGCATCCTACTAGTGCAGAGGGGTTAGTAAATATATATACAGATATACACAAATGTAATAAGAATTATATATATATATATATATATATATATATATATATAATTCATGCAGTTTTGTATCATCTCCAGTACACCACCTTTTTTTGAGGGGGGGGGATCTTTCCTCTCTAGGGGATACAGTCATTGATAAACTGTAATTTAAGATAAAAAATTAAACTCTTCTTATCTTGGGCTGGGAAGAAAGTGGCGCCTAAAATTGAATTACTTTTTATAAGAGTGCAGACCGGAAGTGACGGGGTTGGTGGGAGTAGCGTGGAGCCATATATAAGCTGAATTTTTGGCAGTCGTTATTTAGAAGGCAAGCTATTGTGAGCTGATCTGATAACATAAACTCTACTTAAAAACTGACTATGTGTTGCATCCTGCTCCTGCAGAAGTGTTGGTAAATATATATATATACATATATATTCATATTTTACATTATAGAGTTCCATTCAGTGTGTTGATTGCTTAAGGTATCAGTTATCATCACACCTTAGAATTGTAATAACACAACAGGTCCATAGTCTATCTAGTTCCATGAAAAAACCATTCACATCCAATAGAAAATTCCTCATTTTCAAGTAATGGCAGTCAAAAATGCAAAGTTTTCTCTAAGATTTATAAATAAAACACGATACACTGATTGGAAATGAATAATTTATTTTCTGTTTATATCATTTGTTCACAAGAAAGTTTTTTTGTTTTTCAGCACTGACTTCATAATGTATTTTTAGTTCTCTTTTTTTTTTTTTTTTTTTAAGAGAAAATGTTTGATTCACACATGTTTGATTCAGCTAAATGTCAATGATCTAGCTCAAGCCCTAAAAGGTTCAAATCTTAAAAGTGAACGAAACATAAGAAAACAAAATAAGAGAATTAAAACCTTTTCTGTTATCACATCCATTAAAAAGAAAACAAAAAATTGAGTTCACAAAAAAGAAAAGAAAAAAAAAACGAAAGCAAAAATCCAAATGAAGAAATAAACTCTGTTCTAAAAGTCAAGGGCTCTGAATCTTTTAACTAGTTTCTCTTCATTTTTTTTTTTAAATTCTTTTTTAAATTTTTCAAAATTTTTTAAATCTGCATCTTTTGAATGATATGCAAATATAAAAAAGAAAATCTTAATATTCAAGGTAAGATGTGACATTCATCATAAGTGCTTGCAGAAATGTCACTTTCTCAGAGACTTAAGAATTTACATTTGTAACACAACTGAAATACTATTATTTATAAAATTCTAGCAGGACCTGTGGATATAGCACAGTATGATAATGTAATCATTACAACATTTGATATGTTAGCTTATGAGCTATTGCTAAATAGTTCAATGTGTAAAAAGTATAATAATCTTGCTTTAACTCACTCTCACTCTTTTTTCCTTTCTTTCATTCTTTTCATCTTTTCATTATGTTCAATTGAAACATATTAACATTAGTGCTTCTAATGCTTACCCTTCACTCTGTCATTCCCCTACTCTCTTTCTTTCTAATTATATTTTTCTGTGTAGCAAGCCCTTTTTCTTCCCTATCTTTCTTTATAAAAACGGAATGGCCCATTATCTAGCTGAGGTAACAACACTCATAATATTGAAGTAAGTCAGTTAGACAGTCAACAATTGGTTTGAGCAATGTGACTGGCCAAGCCTAATCATGAAGTTACTAGTTCTCCAATGAACCCACTATAACAGCTTATATAATTACTGCCACTACTGCCAGGAAGAGTCCATTAAGCTGAGGAGGTGTTTGATTGTTCCACTGTCCAATAGTTAACAATCTGTAACAGTCATTTCCAGACTGCAGGTTCAATCCTGGCTAAGGGTGAAAGTAACACAGAATAACAATTAACAGTATTCTACACATAAGAAATGAGATTTCACCAGATAAGCAACACCAGATAATTAAAATTTTGCATTTTATCTTAGACAATTTGGTTTTTAGCATAAAATAACCCACATGTAGACATGCCATGAAATCCAACCAACCAACCAACACACACACACTTTTGAAAAATCAGTATCTTTGTTCCCTATAAAATTCTATGATAAAAATAAACTGTCACCAGAAATGATGTTGACATTATTCCTGATATCACTGATGATAAGATTTCCTTCAATTAATTCAACATGACTCACAACAATTATGTATCCTCATTCTGATTGAGTTATCATGTATTCATATAAAAAGGTCCAAACTTTCAAAGATCTCAAACTTGCGTGTGGAATATCTGGACAATACTTGACAGACCCAACTCAAATAGACCAGAAAGAAGAAGCGCTATAATATCCAAAAATACAATATCGACATTGCCACTCTGAATGAATATCAAGACAAATCTGGAAGATTTGAAAATCCCCATTAGCAATTGGCAAGACGCAACCAGAGATCAAATAAAATGGAGAAAATAGGTTTGCATGGCATTATCATCGAATATGATGGACAGCTAACTACTATCATGTGATCACTAGGGAGACGTGTCCTCATGATGTTGTTGTCCCATAAGCCTATGTAACAATAGGTACCTGAACAATTTTTTTTGATTGGTGACAATGTTACCATTGCCTTTTTGCTGTTGTTTATTCTGAGAGCAATTTGCTAACCTTTTGATTGGGGTTGAGGATCTCTGTGGCATAGTGGCTTACACCCAGGACTACAACATCATAGTAAGCAAGTTCAAATTCCAGTTGCCCTGTTACATTTACTTTCAGACTAATACCCTTGGGAAAGATATGACCTCCCTCATACCCCCAGTTATAGGTTAGATAGAGACAAGTTTAGCTCAGTCGGTAGAGCATCTGCCACAGAACCCCAAATTTCTGGGTTTTATACTGGCCTTTGCCAAATCAGTGCATAAGTTGCACAGCTTAGCTCTGTGTGGTAAAGTGAGGAGCTGATGGTAAGTGTGGTACTACACCTCAGCTGCCAAAGAATTTCCCTGGTCTAGTGCTAGTGAAAAAGGGGTAGACACCTTCATAGTCTGTCTGATACCAGAAAAGCTCACTCTGCCTACTTTAATTACTGTTCTCTATAACAATGGTTTTGCCATGAAGATTGATATGCAATTGTACAAAGAAACAAAACAAAACCTTTCATTAGTATTCATCTGTTTCATAATTGTTCTTTCCGGTTCAGGTTGTTATATATAAGACAAAATACTATACAAAAACTATAATGCATAATAATCTAGAATAAGATACATTGACTTATTGATTTTAATGAGATTTCAATCAATCTAGGGTTATTTTATGCCTTAAGGATAAAGAATCATGTTCATTGTGCAATTAAAGTGTACTCAACACTTGCCAGAGCTCTAGAACTGGAGCCTTACCATCAGTACATCCCTTTTTTTTGGGGGGGGGTCTTACATCTCTGCAGGAAATACAGTCAGTCATCTAAGCTTCACTGACAGAGGTAAGATACATAGTGAGACTATCAATTTTACAAGCACACAGGTGTAATAACTGTTTATATATCAGAAGAAAGTATACTCTATCTTAAAAAATAACATTCAAAATCCTTGCCTTCAGCCACTCTGTCATCTGGGGTTGTAAGAAGATGCTGACTGCATCTCTTCAGAGTGGTAAGTTACCACCCCCACAATGAGGCCACTTGTTGGCCTTGGGTGGTGACCCATAATGCCTGAGGACAGAATTGTAATAGTTGAACAGTGAGTGAATTGAGAACTAAGTGGTCCAGTGATATGCAACACTCCACCTCGGCCCTTATTTGGGCTGGGTGGGTGGTGAAAGTGATATCACCCAATCAATCAGCTGGTCATGACAAGCCCTAGAAACAATATTATATTCCTGAACATATTCTTTAAATTGCTCCAATAGCAAACACCCATCCAATTTTATTATTTAAGTACTAGATGTGGGTGGCTGAGAGTCAATCGCCAGGTTTTATCAATACACAAGAAATTAATGAAAATTATTTCTACCTATTTATTTTTACACATTAAGTTTAACAAAATATATATATATATATATATATATATATATATATATATATATGTTAGGGTAGCATAGACAGGTAGTCAACAGTGCATGGTTACTGTTAGTTTCTTTCCTATGCAATTCTCAAGCCAAGCACTTGGTTTGAGAATCACATTGGTGAGTGACTGTCAGTAACCAACCAGCATTGACTTCATGTCCATGCTACTGTAACTTAGATAAATGTAGTGTATCCACAATTGAGCACTATCTACTTATAAATATAGTACACCATATTATCAATGATATATATATATATCTTTCAAAGAAAGTAGAATTTCTTTTTTCTTTTCTCTTTCTTTGAAAGTTACTCTGTATATAATTAATTTATTAGTTATTATACATTGAGCTCTCTTAGGGATTTATTAAATTCTTTGTATGAATTTATAAGTTTACACATACATGAGCATTCAGTGGGGATGTACAGTGAGATTTTGATGATCCCAAATAGAATTATCCCTTACTTACCAGTCAATTGGATTATTTTACCTATATATATATATATATATAAACATGATTTGACATTGAATAACCCACAAAGGTTGCTTTGCTATCAAACATCAACCCACGACTAAACTAACGTTGCTTTCATCAGAACCTGTACTTCAGAGCTCACAACTCCCAACTCAGTTACCATGAAGGCCTTAAATAAGTAAATTGATTGGTTGATTGATTAATAGCAGAGTTAGGGTGGATAAACAAATAGCTATGAAAATAATTTGATAGAAAGATACCAAGAGAAAGAGAGTGAGAGAGAGAGAGAGAACAAGAGGAAGGCTTGCATGTGGGTTTCCAACTATCAATGTTTATCATAAGTGCTCCATCAGTAGGGCAAACAGTGGCCAATATAATTTCAGAGGTTTCCCATGATGAGATTAGCTTTGACAGGCTGCTTGAGGCCACATTGTAAGTGAAACACAGGTTTTCATTAAATTAGCCGTGTCGCACCCAAAATGTCCACTATAATGGTGGTATATTTCTAAAGAGTGAATAGAGAGGCTGAAAGAAAGAAAGAAAAATACTTTAAATTCCAACAAAAAAAAAAGAAGTCTGCTAAGTTCAATTTTTGGATGGGATATTTTTAAAACAAGATATTTCTGGTTGAAATGGGATTGTATCATGTATGTCAATAAAATTTGACTGCAAATAAAGAGAGAGATTTTACAACTAGACTTGAGATTCTAGATGAAGCACAGCTCCACAATAACTCAAAAATAGCTTAAATGTGAGTAAAATAGGGAATTAAATCTGACAGTATGTAGAAAATATAAAAGCACAAAGTATTCCAAAGGATGAGTTTGTTCTTGATGGTAGAGTCAGTCATAACGTTTCAGTTTATGCAACCTTCATCAGGACATGAGGTGAAATATTGTATGTGATAGTGGATGACAATTATTCAAAGATATTTTTTTATTATGGGAACATTTTTTCAGCAAGCAAGAAATCAAAAAGATGGTTTGGTTTATTTGTTTAATGTCATATCAACCCCTTGGGGGGTTGGTTTAGCTCTGTTGGTAGAGCACCCACCTTGGAATTGCAAGGTTCTGAGTTCAATACCGGTTCCTGCCAATTCCTGCATATATATATTTACCAACCTCTCCGCATGAGCAGGATGCGACACAAGGTCAATTTCTTAAGCGGAGTTTAACAGGTTTGAATTCAGAGTTTTTCATCTCCTAGACTGGTTACCTAGCCATGGTTAAAGAGTCCAGTCTTCCCTGCTATTTACCGATAGCTGGAGGGAGAATTGGATTCATACCTTTCCCAAGGGTATTAGCACAATTCCTGCATATAAGTTGCACAGATTGGGTATTCTGATCTGTGTGTTAGTGAGGAACTGACGGTAGATGTGGCATTCCACCTCAGCAATAACAGTCTTCCTGGTCTAGTGCTAGCAAAAAGGGGATAAACTACATTGCTGTCTAGCTTTTACCAACAAGAGGCCACTCCACCAATCTTTTTAGTTATGGGTTATTTAATGCTGAATCTTAATTACAATCATATTTTCAATGCTTCCTTGAATTTCTGATGTGTCTCATTATTTTTGATCTAGGAGTAATGGCAATTAAGGAGTACTTCATACTCCCCACTGCTCCTGCAGATTCGGTTTGGCTCATTTTATCTATGACATATCAACCCATTATAGGTTATTTAATGCTGAATCTTGATTACAATCATAACTATATTTTCAATGTTCTATTGCATCTATTTAGTTGTCTTATCATTTGTTTGCACACAGTTACCATTTCAAGTGTTCCTATCCAATACTCCAATAATTTTCAAACAGATCCAGATTAGATGGAACCATAACAAGTATTACCATTCTGTGTCAGAGTGGACCTTGGAATAATGGCAATAAATGCATACTCCACTCTCACCCCCCAAAAAAAGAATGTAAAGATTCATGCATATTCAAATAAATAAAGAAAAAATGTTTGTAGAACCCTAAATTTACATGATTCAAAGTTGTTTTATTTAAAACTTTCAATTTTCTAAGCTAAAAATATTACGTTTTAAAAGTAAAATAAGGTTTGGTTGTGGTCGTACTTTTATTTTCATCAAGATTTGTGGGCGTGTTTAAATATTTGTCCTGGCTGTATTTTTTTTTGTTTTCTTAAAGATCTGTGGGCGTGGCTAATAGGCTGGACTCGAGTGAGTGGCAGTTGATTGTACCAAAAAAGTATTACCCTAATATAACTAAAAATTACAATTAAAAAAAAAAAAGGAAAAAAAAAAAGAAAGATTTTTAGTGGTCAACAGGAAAGAAATTAAATTAATTTATCTTTGGTGGCAAAGTTTCTAAGAACTTGTCCCCACCAAATAATGGCAATGAATGTATACTCCACTCTCACCCAGAATTCCAAAACTGAAGTCTCATCACCAGATTTACTTTAGTGTCCTGCCCGTGATTCACCTTTTTGATTTGTGTTAAAAAAAGAAAGATTTGAACACCCATCAAGAATTAATAAAAAAACGTCTTCAGAATAAAATAACCCAACAAGGGTTGACAAGCCGTAAAATCCAAGCAAACCAACCAGTGTCAAAAACTAAACATGTCAGGTGTGTTAGAATGCATTGTTTATTATCCTTTCCCCTTTTTGTTTTCTTTTCAAATTCTGTATGTTCAGTAAATCCACAATCACAACATTTGTTCTTTTTTCTCTCTCTCTCAGGTCAGGTTCAGATTTCTGTTTAAACACAACCCTGTACTTAGGAAACATCTACCAACTTTTCTTTACTTTTTGTTGTTGTTTTGTCTGCTTGTTCTTTATCTGTAACTGACTGCCATCTCTGTTTGCATATATACGCCACCACCAATTTTATAAGATTGACTCCCAATGACCTTAGTTTTCAATGACTGTCTTTTCTCACTATTGCTTTAAAATAAATGTTATTCCCACAGGACTTTCAAACACATTATCTTTGCATTGGTTTGTTTTCTTAGATGTTTTAAATTGTACTGTTTTAACAACCATCTCAGAACATCAGGTAATTGTACTCTGTGTCACTCGTAGTAGATGATCAACAAAGAATAATATATATATATATATATATATATATATATAGAAAGCTTCTGTATGTCTGTCTGTTAAAAAACTATTTGTATATGATAGGAATACTTGATGCCATTTAACTGTAAATTATTTGTACAAGCAAAATTAAACACCCTCCAGGCAGTTTAAAAATTAATTTTTGAAAGATGATACTTGAGAGAGTGAGAGTTAAAAATTCTATGTCAGAGGGTTTGTATCATAAATAAGTAATATCATCAAATTTATTAAAGGACTAAAAAATAAAACAATTTGAAATGGAAACTTAGTCTCTCTTTCCCTATTGTTTTAAACCAGCTTTGACTGTTTACATTCCTTTGACAGTAATGAACTTAGGAAAGGCATGAACCCACTCCTACTCTATATAAATAGCAAGGAGAGGTGTATGGTGTAACAACTACGGTCATAGGAAAAGGACATGGGGAGACGAGTTCAAATCCTAGATGAGACTGTTCACATTTCACATAGTGCATCAGTAGCACAGCTTGAATCAGTGCATTAGAGTGAGATCTGATGGTAGGTGTGGTACTCCATCTCAAATGTAAAAACCATCACCCTCGTCTATTGGGAAAGGTATGGATCCAGCTCTTTCCCTCCAGCTAGGGGTAAATAGTAGGGCAAACTGGGCTCTTTAACCTTGGTATGGCAATCAGTCTAGGAGAAGGAAAAGTCTGAATTCAAACCTGTTAAACTCTGTTTAAGAAATTAACTTAGTGTCTCATTTTACTCGTCAAGAGGGTGGGTAAATATATTATATATATATATATATATATATATATATATATATATAGCAAAACAGAGCTCTTTAGCCATGTACAAAGGCAATCCATCTTAAGCATTTGATAATAAATCAAGTCAGAGATTCTTCCTTTCAATTGGTACATTGTAACCCAGTTAAACCTGTCACCTGTTATTTAGAGTAATGATGGAAACCACCAACTACCTTCAACTGAGAAATGCTATGAATGGAAATTATATAAGTAATTATTATTAATACAAATAATTTACAGTTATATGGTATCAAGTATTCCTATTGAATAAGAATAACAAACATATTGAGGCACTCTTAAACTTTTTTTTAGTAATATCCAATAAATTGTTATATATTAAAAAATAAAACCATTAAGTGATAGATGGTTTTTTAAAATGCTTTATTGTAAGTTCGCTATATCATTAAGCATTTCATTGAAAGTGTTACTTTCTTTGTTCTTTCTGTACAAGAATTCACAAAGATATGAGTCTAGTATATCTGCTTGAATACCATACTGCTTTTTATTTTGTCTTGTGTCTTGGCATATCCCAATATAATATATGTTATGTGATATAACTGAATACTGCTCCAAAAATGTAAAATGAAAGGGAAACAGTCAAGAAAGTTCAAGAGTACACAAATCTATTTGACTCTAACAGGTACTACCACTCTGGGGCAGAGTGGACCTGGGAGTAATGCCAACTTTTAAAAAGTGTCAGTACAAACTTCCCTTAATAAATTTCTCCAGTGTACAGCATTTTCTCAACCCATATATAGCTTAATGGTATTATTCTTTAAAGATATAACAATTTTAACACTGCTCCAAAAATACTAAATGAAAATGAAACGGTTGAGAAAGTTCAAGTTGCCCAAATTTATTTGACCCATAGGTGGTACTAACACTCTGTGTCTGAGTGGACCTGGGAGTAATGGCAATAAAGGGAGTACTCTACACTCCCAGATCTCCAGATCTGGAGCCTCGTGTCACTGTTAGTTCCAGAAAATAGATGGGACCCTAACAAGTATTAACACTCTAGGTCTGATGGAGATGGGAGGGATCTTATTCCTCGTGTCACCATTAGTTCCAGAAATAGATGGACCTAACAAGTATTAACACTCTAGGTCTGAGTGGACCTGGGAGTAATGGCAATAAAAGAGTACTCCACACTCTCCCAGATCTCCAGCTCATGTCATTGTTAGTTCCAGAAATATTATTTTCTGTTTTTTCAATAAAAATCTCATATTTGCTATATTTATGAATTGTAATGTCTCATCTAAAGCGACAATTCTTCCAGGCGGTGGTTGTATCAGTGTTGCTGTACGGATGCACCACATGGACCCTAACGAGGCGCCTTGAGAATAAGCTGGATGGGAGCTGCACAAGAATGCTGCGTGCAGTCCTGAATAAATCGTGAAGCAGCACCCCACGAGGAACAGCCTAGGTCACTGCCCCCCATCTCACAAACCATTCGAGTGAGACGGACAAGACATGCCGGGCACTGCTGGAGAAGCAAGGATGAGCTCATAAGTGACGTTCTCCTGTGGAAGCCAACACACGGACATGCTAGTGTGGGCCGCCCAGCAAGGACCTACATTGACCAACTAAGCAAAGATGCAGGTTGCTGCACAGAGGACCTCCCTGGGAAAATGAATGATAGGAAAGGTTGGCGAGAGATTGTCATGGATATCCGTGCTGATAGCGCGACATGATGATGATGATGAATGTCTCATCTAGATTTCCTCAATTAATAAGATTTTCAATTTCAGCAAAAAATTGATCACAAATTTAAAAAAAAGAAGAAAAAAAAAATTCTGTCCATGTGTTATGCGCCATTCTTGAATAGTAAATCAAGATATAACACAGTCAAAAGAAAATCAATGTTTTATATCTTCACCATGGCGATATTTCGGATATACATCCTTTCTCACAGCATTGATTGACAAATAAAATGAATGGCAATACATTGATCCGGGATCCATATGGAAGCAATCCAACAAATTTCTTGCTGACTCTAAAAGGTTAAGAACTTCTTTGCTCAAAGCAAAATGAGAATTACATACAGCGTCCTCTTCGCCTTTCTCTTCACTTTCCTTCGGCCAAAATCTTTCAATATTTTCTCTGTCTCCTTTTTCAATGGCTCTTATCATTTACTTTTAGATTTTGCTAAACTTCTAGTTTTATATCTCCACTTTGTCACTTGCTAGAGATGCATATCATTCTATCTATTTATCTGCACACATGTATGAACAGAAAATCAACATATAAACATTGATAAACCAATTTTATTAATTTGTTATCTTCTCACTGGTTTTTGCCTTTGGCCATAATCAGTGAAGTATATATATATATATATATATATATATATATATATGTACACACACACATATATATATATATATATATATGAGTAAATAACAGATTAGAAAAAATCCAACAAAATTTGAGGAAAGTTAAGGAAAAAGTGAATAACGAAACACAAACAATTACATTCAATTTATATATATATATATATATATATATATATCAATAAAGGAAGAACTCAATACAGTAATCCCATAATAAATTTATTTCGACAAAAATTGGGGCCCATATAAATCTAAGTTGATTTAAACCGGCTCCCAAATTTTCGCCTCATCAGATGGGTCTAGATCCATCTGATGAGGCGAAAATTTGGGGAGCCGGTTTAAATCAACTTAGATTTATATGGGCCCCAATTTTTGTCGAAATAAATTTATTATGGGATTACTGTATTGAGTTCTTCCTTTATTGATATATATTATCTGTATATAATCTAAAAGGTTATTTTACATTGAGCTCTCTTTAGTGATTTAATGATTCACTGTATTTATACATACTGGATCATCAATATTAGTACAGTGGATCTTGAAATCACATATAGAATCATCCCTTACTACCAAGTTTTGGATAAATCTCTTTTATATATATTATATATATATATATTGAGAAAGAGAGAATGTGTACATGACAATATGATATATATTCACTTATGTGCAAATATGTAGAGTGGTATAATAGTTACCATCATAGGAAATGGACACATTGAGATTAGTTTATATCCTGGACGAGGCTGTTTGTATTTTACATAGCACTAATACCCTTGGGAAAGGTATGTGTCCAACTACTCTCCTTCCAACTATGAGTAAATAGTAGGGCAGACTGGGCTCTTTTCTTATTGCTATTTTTATAGAGGAATTTAGTATTTTTGGTGAGGATTTTCTGTATATCAAAAGATGTCAATTTGTCAGTGCTATTGTTATGTTTTGTAATTAGATGTTGTTTTATGGTGCTAGTGTCTGGAAGGTGGTATGTAAGGCAATGGAAAAGGGTAGTTGTTTAAACTTGGCATAGCAACTGCTCTAGGAGAAGGAAAATTCTGAATTAAGAAGCTGTTAAACTCTGCTTAGAAATTGACCCTGTGTTGCATCCTGCTCATGCAGAGGAATTGGGTGAATACATATACCAAGATATGTTAGTACAGATTTTTAACATAATTAAACTTAGTACAAATACTCATTTTATGTATTTATATGTGAAAGTAAGATAGATAAGTAGATAGGAGGGTTGGGTGAATACATATATCAAGATATGTTAGTACAGTAGAATACTCCCAAGATATGTTAGTACAGATTTTTAACATAATTAAACTTAGTACAAATACTCATTTTATGTATTTATATGTGAAAGTAAGATAGATAAGTAGATAGGAGGGGTTGGGTGAATACATATATCAAGATATGTTAGTACAGATTTTTAACATAATTAAACTTAGTACAAATACTCATTTTATGTATTTATGTGACAGTAAGATAGATAGGTAGGTTGATAGATAAACAGACTGATATTGATTTATTTTCTGAACTCAAAGTAAAATTATGTCTAAAACGTTTATCATCAATTAAAAACAAGCATTTTTCTTCGAATGCTGGAAAATCATTTTTCACAAAGTTGTTTTGAAATAATAAGAATAGAAACTAAAGAAATATTTGGTAAATCCAATCATGGAAGCAGAACCTTCAGTTTTTCAGCCTGATTCTATTCTGATTCTTTGTTTTTATATTTTCTTGAAAACAATGAAAAGGGTGAACAACCATGAGAAATCTATAAAGCAAAACCCTGAAATTAATGAAGCATGTGTTTGTGAATGTTAAAAGATTATTTTCTTGTGGTGTGCGTCGACCATCACTTGGTGCAGGCGGCTGGCATTTTAGCAAAGTAAAGACGATTTTTCCATAATATGCTTGCGTGAACAGAAATCATTTGTAACTGTTTATTTTTTTCCCCTTCCAGGAATTCCACTGGATTTTGGAAGCTTGGCAAAGAGTTTCAGAAGAAAAACTCAGAGTCCAATATATTTAAAATATGTTAAGGGAATTTTTTTTTTTTTTTTTATTGTCAGCCATGTTTTTTTTTATATTGTCAACCATGTTTGATTCTTTATTTTTTTTAAAGCCATGTTTGATTTTTTTTCTATAGTCAGCCATGTTTTAGTCATAAGCATTTGCCAGTTGACCAAAGCTTTTAGGGATAAAATGACTTTCACATTTTCCCATCTAAATTGAGTTTTGCTTGTTCAAGCAAAAAATGTCTACATACACAAATGCACAGTGTTTTTTTTCTTTCGCAGCTATTTTGTCAGTATGGATTCTTTAAGCAGGATCATGCTTACTTCAGATGCACAGCAGAATTTTGCCATCCTATTTTGTAGATTTTGAATAGATTTTCTCCTGTCAATATATAATCATTTATATTGAATCTAAATCAGGGGTTCCCAATGCGGGGGGCACACTCCATAGGGGGGTGCAATTTGATTTTTAAGGGGACACAATTGAAACTAATTTATTGGAATATTTATATAGAAATTTTCTCTCTTTATTTTTTTCTGTCTTTTGTTTATTTCATTTTTAATTTTCATAGATGGCTTCTTCTTTTAAAGCTTGTTTAAACTAGGTGTGTGTGTGTGTGTGGGGGGGGCAATTGAAAAAAATATTTATATAGAAATTTTCTCGCTTTGTTATTAAGCTGAAGGTTACTTTAGTGCTGTAAATGATTTGCTACTGAAAATAAGAAATTGACTGGATATCACTAAACAAGGAGATTTAAGACTGAAGCTAACTAAATTAGTGCTTAATATAAAATTCCTTTGCAGCCAGCATGAAGCACAATGCTCTCACTAATTTTATTCTACTTGTTTCAAGGCAACATCAAATAGTATTTTGCATTTGATAGGCACATTTGATTTGTGGCACTCCACTATAGATGTAAAAACAATCAGCCTCATCTAGCACTAGTGAAAAGGGAATAGACTCCTTCACGGTTTAGCTGGTACTGACAATAGGCCACTCCACCATCTTCACTTTAACATATAATATACTTCTATATATAGAATGTTCTTAATTGCTGTTAAAGGAGGTGTTTAAAGTAAAGTGGGGAGCTGACATTTGGTGTGGTACTCCACCTCAAACGCAAAAGTGAGTAATGATAAAAGTAAGAGAAGATGCGAAAATAATAAAAACCTTTTACAATCAACAACTATAGCAATGATCAGTTAAAATATATATATATATATATATATATATATATATATATATATATATATATATAATATATATAAATAAAAAAAAACCCAAAAAGACGAATGCTAAAATATTAGAAAAAATAGACACAAACAAGAAACACAATTGATGCTCAGTAGCAAAACATTTTGTTATTGGAATCCTGGGATTGGATAAAAGGGGGAAAACGTCAGAGAACACGGTTCCACAGCTTTGTCAATTATCCTTAGGAAATGGCAACATTCCCTATAACCCTTCCCATTCTTCTCTCTCTCTCTCTTTTCTCTCTCCTCAAAATATTTCTCATGGTCACTCCCAGCAGTTTCAGAATAAACATTTCTCTGATATAAAAGCAGTATTCAAAGCAAATGTTCCATTATGGATGAAACACGGTTATGTTGAGAGAAGTCCTGGTTTTGATAAGATATTGACCCTACCCTTAACGGAAAATGTTTTATGAGAAATATGACACCAACAACAAGACAGGCAACAGCAGCAAAATGAAGTACTAAGAACTCTATTGATAATACTAACAGTAATAAAAATGTTGATTATAGTAACAAAAAGTACTAAGAACTCTATTGATAATACTCACAGTAATAATGAAAGGAATTATAACAATGTTGATTCCAAGTGAAAGTGAAAGAAAGAGAAAAGATAGACAAATACTTGGAACTTGCCAGAGAACTGAGAAAACTGTGGAACATGAACATAATGGTTTATATATATATATATATATATATATATATATATATATATATATATATATATGTGTGTGTGTGTGTGTGTATCTATATAATAGTAGTAATAATAACAGTAGAAAAGAGTTATGGGTCTACCATGGTTTCAATCTAAATGATCAGGATCCTGCCTAATACTTAAGAGTTTAACTAAGTAATGACATTGACTTAGTCAAGTATTAGGCTGGGTCCTGATGATATTATTTAGATTGAAACCATGGTAGACCCATAACACTTTTCCACTATTATAATTATTGCTCTATGTTTGATACATTGAGCATTTTGTATAATTTACTAATGCTACTGCTTTAGTTAAAGTAAATTTAAAGCACCAATTGGAGATATATATATATATATATATATATATATACACCAAACCCCTCCATACAAGCAGGATTCAACACGGTCAATTTCTTAAGCGCAGTTTAACAGGTTTGAATTCAGAGTTTTCCTTCTCCTAGAGGGGTTACCTAGCCATGATTAAAGAGCCCAGCTTGCCCTACTATTTAACTATAGCTGAAGGGAGTATAGTTGGATTCATACATTCCCAATGATATTAGCAGTATATGAAATGGAAACAGCCTTGTTTAGGATTTGAACTTGCATCAATGAGTCCATTTTCTATGACTCTAACCATTAGACCACACGCCTCCATATATATATATATATATATAACTAAAAATGGGCAGAAAAAATCAACATTATTGAAACTTCAAAAACCATACTAAGGACATTACACATGAGATGACCTGGATGGCTTCAATGATAAACCACAGAATGAAAGTGAAAGAATATGAAAAGTTGGACCAACTCAACATTGCCAAAGAGTTTAAAAAGCTGTGAAGCATGAAAGTGACAGTGATACCAATCATTCCCCGAGAACCTGAAAAGCAGACTCAAAAAACTAGAGATTAGAGGAAGAATTGAAACCATCTTGACCACAACACTACTAAAATCAACTAGGATAAATACAAGAGTCCAGTGAAGACTTCAGTGAAAAACCATCAGCTAGAGCAGGTGTGGAAAACTCACAAGGGGTAGTTGGATTTTATGGCATGTCAACACTTGTTGGGTTATTTTATGCTGAAGGTGTTTTGTTTGATTCATTCTTGATAGGTATTCAATTTTTTTTAAACTCATTTTTTTCTATTTAACCCATAGATATGACCATAACAGGTACTAGCACTCGATGTCAGAGTGGGCCTGGGAGTAATGACCAGTTGCTATGCCAAGTTTAAACAACTACCTTTTCCATTGCCTTACATACCACCTTTCAGACACTAGCACCATAAAACAACATCTAATTACAAAACATAACAATTGCACTGACATCTTTTGATATACAGAAAATCTCACCAAAATATTAAAATCTTCTATAAAAATAGCAATAAGAATTTTTTTTCTATTTAACCCTGGGACCCTAACAGAGTGGACCTGGGAGTAATGGTGATGAAGGAGTACTCCACACTCCCAAGAGTTCCAGAACTTCACTTTTAGATGTAATTTAATGCCATACCCAGTACATTCCCATGGAGTAAAGAACAATAATAATAATAATAATAATGATGATGAATTGCATTGAGAAGAAATTCTAGTGAATATATTTGCAATTAAGGAGCAAAGCACCAATTTATGTTTCAGTAACAAAGAAGAATAAGATTTTCAGTTGCTGTAAGTAACTTATAACTGGAGCAGAGAAGAAGAAAATTGATGATTATTCACAAAGTCTTACACCTGAAAGATGATGTAATCAGACTGTACGTGACAAGAAAAGAACAAGGAAGAGGACATGCTAGCATTAATGAATGGGTGGACACGGAAAAACCAGGGAATCAAAGAAAATATAAACAAGAGAAAAGAAAGTTTTAATCACAATATCAACAAAAACAAAATAACACAAGGACAAACAAAAAGCAGAAATTAGTAAATTGGAAGAAAAAAACATGATGGAAATTTCCAAAGCCAAACTATGAACAGTGCACACGAGATGACCTGGGCATAGATTCATAGATAAACAGAATCAGTATTATTAGGATTATTCGAACTATTGTCCTCATTTTTATTATTATCTGTACAACATTTGGGCTAATGTCCCCGGCCTTCTTTAGGTATTTCTTGTCGAACTCGGGAGACTTCTCGAACTTGGGAACCTTTTTTTCAAACTCAGGAACCTTCTTGTCATAAATAAGAAATACCTGAAAAGGCAGGAGGGCACATCGACCAAAACGTTGTACGGATAACAATAAAGATGAGAACAATACTCTGAATAATCTTAATAATACTAATTATCAAGCCTCATCACATAAATTCAGAGAAATAATAAACAGAATCATTATAAAAAGCAGCCCAAAATAATGCCATTATATAGGACCCAAGAGAATTACCAGTGTAGACTGTGGATAGAGAGATAAAACAGTCAACCACATTTAGCATAGAGCATTAGTTCTATGTG
>CM042156.1:4310157-4380157 GCA_023376005.1 Doryteuthis pealeii
AAAACAATTTCTTTCACAAGAAATTTTCTCCTGATGATGTCCTAAAATCAAAACTAGTTAAAAAATGAATAACATAGAAGAAATATTCCTTCTGGCTATAGGTAAACAGTTGGAACGGACCAGTATCTAACCTGGAACCTTGTGATTCTGAGGTTAATGTTCTACTGACTGAGCTAAATCATGTAAAAAAGTAAGTAAAATCAACGGGTGGCCTAAAGTCGTTATCAGCTATACAGTGAGGGAGTGTATCCCTTTTTCACAAGGTTAGACCAAGAAGATTGTGTTTTAGTGCCTGACACTTAGCGCCACACCTACCATCAGCTCCTCACTTTACCGCAGAGATCCCTGTGCTACTCATACACAGAGTTGGCGAGGCCTGGTATCGAACCAGAAACCTTAAGGTTCCTAGCCGAACACTCTACCGACTGAGCTAAACTGATGTAAGCTACACTATTTTGCAGTTATTAACACTGACACAGATTTTCTCCTAACATCTTCTCCCCCCCCCAAAAAAAATCTTTACCTCCAGGCCTCTGATCCCACTAGTTAACCTCATAGCTGACCTTCTTTTGGTCGTCCGTTGTCTTCTCACCAGTGTATTCCTAATTTCACTGCTTCTGTGACTGACCAGCTGAATAATCGCAGCATTGCTACGGGACAAACCAGTGTCCATTTTGATTTTGTCCAAGCATAATCTTCTTCTGAACCCAAGCGACATATTGACTTCATCTTTTGATAGAATCCTGTTAAATCCTTATGGATTTTTTTTTTCCCTGACATCAAAAGTCCGCTGTCAGTCAAAGCGGCAATCAATGCCAGACTGTCAGTGTGGAAGGTCAGCAACAGTTGATATGTCTGATTGTATAGAACAGCATTAACCCTCTGAATATCATGTTTTATGCCTATTTCAGAAAATGACAGTAGAAAACGTCTACCCGGATCTTTTCTAAATGATATAATAAACTATTGCTTAGAAAATTGGACAAACTAAAACTGTTTCTTTGCATGGATCAAAATAAATTCTTAACCCTTTTGGTGCAGTGCATTTGGAATCTCATTTAGTGACTAAAATGCACTTTTGTAACCACAAAATAAAAAAAAAGTTTATTGATATATCCCAAAAGTTATATAGATACAGTGATGCTGATAGCTTTTTATTTAGTTCATCTTGGGATGCTCATATTTGCTTTGAATGAGTCCCCAGGAAGATTTATGGGTCCCAACTAAAGCCGTCCCAATACAGTGAATCTTTAAATCACTAAAGAGAGCTCAATGTATAATAAACTTTTAAGATGATATACAGAGCAATATTTATCATAGAATGGAAGGAAGAACTCAACACTAATTCCATAATAAATTTATTTCGACCAAAATTGGGGCCTATATAAATCTAAGTTTGATTTATATAGGCCCCAATTTTGGTCGAAATAAATTTATTATGGAATTACAGTGTTGAGTTCTTCCTTCCATTCTATGATAAATATTGCTCTGTATATAATCTTAAAAGTTTATTATACATTGAGCTCTCTTTAGTGATTTAAAGATTCACTGTATTTATACATACTGGATCATACAATATTAATACAGTGTATCTTAGGAATACATATAGAATCATCCCTTATTACCAAGTTTTGGATAAATATATATATATAATATATATATATATATATACGGTTATTTACATTAAAGCATCCAATGTAATTATAATACATTGGGATAGTTGTCAAGTACTAGTAGTATAGTGTAAATTGAAAATAGAAAAAAAACATAAGTTCTAGTACAGTGTTTTAAAGACTTCTTTCTAATCCTATTTAGAATGATTTCATAGTATTAAGAATTATACATTGGTAAAATTTATGATTCTTCTTAATTAAATGTGTACATATTTTAAAAGAGGAAGCATAAAATACTTAAACCCTTTTGGTGCAGCATAGTACCATGCATCATTTACTTTATGTCTTTGCTAACCTAACTTAGGTATACATACATACACACATATATATATATATATATATATATATATATATATATAATGTTTTTTCAAGCATGTCTAGATGGCATTGGCCTTTTATTCTAATAAGACAATATGCTGAAAAATCAATACTTTATCAAAATAATTCCAAACTCCTAGATTTAAAAAGCAGACAGTTAATCATTCTTGGAATTATGATTCCATGAAGAGATCTTGGAATGTTTTGTAAAATAAGGAAAAAGGCTTTTGGGCAGAGTATAAAATCACAGCAACTGTCTACACTGGATAATATTCAACATATTTCTCCAGGGTCTCTATTAAAAAAAAACTTATCAATTTACAGAAGAAAGCTGTGTATATATATATATATATATATATATATATATATATATATTTAAATGAATAGACTATAAGGTGATCTCATTACAGCTTAAAAGCATATAAAACAGAAGCAACTGTTTACACAAGATAATAAAGCAGCAATTCACTGGGGGGCATGTATTGAATCAATCCGATGTTGTTAATTCCAAATAGGACTAAAAGCATGTCAGTTGATATTTCTACAGAATTCACTTGGCCTTCTAAATAATGAAAGAACTAGATGATAAAAAAGAAAGAAAAGAAAGAAAGATATCTGAACAACTGCATAAATTGAATTGCATTCAATGTAATTCTCTCTTGAGTTTATATCATATTCTTAAGTTTCACAAAAGTTAATAACATGTGGGCTGATAACTGTTGAAATAAAGGGGCTTTGTTGAAAATGTATAAAGATCTATTTTTTATCATTTCCTATTTGTAGGGCCGGTGCTAGGGTCCCATTCAACCCCCACCAATCTATGCATTTGCTGATTGATAGGAAATTAACTCTAATCTTTTAAAATGTAGCGGTTGCAAGCTACAGTTTTGATATGTGAAAATTTTCTTTGTATATATGTAGTTTTGGTAACCACAACTCATCGCTAGCATTTTTAGTTGTAATTGAACAAAACCAGATACTTTGTTGTTTAAGTCTGTGTGTAGCAAGATATATCATTTGTGTGGATATACAGGGTGATTGTAAAGTAACTATCTATTTTAGAAATCTTATAAATTATTTCTGAATCATTATTTTTACAAAGAAAGTAATATGAGAACACAAATAACATGGATTTTATTTAAATTTCTATATGGGCCCCAGCATTCACCTCCAGCCTCTCAAGTCGCTCAGGAATTGCATCAACTGATCTTCCCAGGAACTCTTGTGGAATGGCAGAAATAAATTCTCGTATTCATCCTTCATGTTTTTCTAAAGTCGGTGGTTTCAAAGAGTAGAATTGTTCCTTCAGCCAACCCCAAAGAATTTATTTCTGAATCATTATTTTTACAAAAAAATGAATATGAGAAGAACACATATAACATGAAGTTTTATTTAAAATTCTATATGAGCGCCAGCATTCATCTCCAGCCTCTCAAGCTGATCAACTGATCTTCCCAGGAACTCTTGTGGATTGACAGAAATAAATTTTCGTATTCATCCTTCAAATTTTTCCAAAGTCATTGGTTTCATAGAGTATACTTGCTTCTTCAACCAACTCCAAAGAAAAAAGGCCACAGGGCGTTAAATTAAGCCTTAAGGGCAACCATTTATGCAGACCATGTCTACCCATTCATCTCCAAGAAAATGGTGATTCAACCCTTCAAGATGCTATGTAAGCTGTAGGCCATCCTCCAAGATGCATAACTAGGAGCCCTATAATCTGGCAAGTAACTGAAGGATCAAAGGACCCTCAGAAAGAAAAGGACTAAGTGGCTTCAGATGCAAATTTTGAATTCTGCAGTAGGATGTACCAAACTACTACAGCAGCAGAATATAGTATATCACCAACCAAACTTATTTTCCCAAAAAGTTATGAAAACAAGAGATAATTCCAGACATTATGCATTCACAGAAGAGACAGACTTTGTTTTTTGGCAGGAAAAGTGGAAATGTCTGGTAGAGATGCACGTATGAATAAGTTAAGAAACTAGAGACATGTCAAAGGATGTTGGTAATTGTGAGCCAGATTTTGTCTTGTGGTGGAGACATGATAGTTCAATTTGTGTGCATATTTAAGTAAACATATCAAACATTGTAATAATTAAATTATCATACTGTGGTATATCTACAGGTCCTGCTAGTCATCATCAAAGTTTTAAAGAAATATTCAAGTGTAGGAAATCTTAGTCAAAGAAATTCACCCAAAGATTTTTCTGATCGACCCAAAGTCAGCCAATTTGATTGAGAAAAGCAGGACCATCTCAAAGTCTTGAAACACTCTCTGGTTAAAAATGAGACCTAATGCTTGAATACTCTGAAAATCCTGGAGACCTAAGGAAATTTGCTGTCACTCAGACTCCAGTAAAAGACTACCAGTTTGGAAAGGAGACTTGAGGAATTGGAAATCAGAGAAAGAATCAAGTCCATACAGACCACAGCATTGTTAAGATCAGCTAAAATACTCAGAAGAATCCTGGAGACCTAAGGAAATTTGCTGTCACTCAGACTCCAGTAAAAGACTACCAGCTAAAACTGGTCTAAAGAATAAACTCAGTTAGGTATTTATACTTATGATGTATTCCTTGGTGACCAGATTTGATATTGGAGTTTACTTATTAATTTCTTGTGATTTGCTGCTTCACCCATATTTGTTAAGACAGGGGTATAATAAAAAGGTGTATGGTGATTATCATAGGAAATGGACTCAGCAATCTGAGTTCAAATCTTAGACGAGACTGTTTGCATTTCCCAGAGTGCTAATATACTTGTGAAATAAATATACACAAAATGTTCTGATTTAAAGAAGTGTTTTTCAATTTACAACTGAATTATAATTTCATAATTGTCTACATTCAGCTAAATTATCACAATAATGGGAATATCTATGAAATGGAAATTAAAGTCCTTCACTCATTTTTAAATAGAACCATCACTATTATCCCGGACTACTGTTTTGATGAAAACACACAGATAATCTATTAGACACACACGCACATACAATTTAAAGTAATAAATATATATACATACACTACTGACCAAAAGTTTGGGACCACATTGATTTTTCCTTAAAATTAAAAAAAAACTTTAAAGAAACAAATTTATTTTTTTCATGTTATCTTGTTTGAATTTTATAAAAGGGCATGCATGTATCCAATGGGTGAATTTATCTATCCAAATAAGCAAAATTATTCTTTATTATCAACAAGAAACAATTCCTTGAACTATTACTCATTACTTGCTGAATACCAGTCCATGTCAGATAAGAGATCAAGACTTTGATAACAGATATGGAAAGACTAACAAAGTGAAATACAAATTTCCCTTTTACTTGTTCCATTTTTCTAGACTAATGTATATATATATATATATGAAAAATTATCCTTTATTATGAACTTATGAAACAATTCAGGGTGGTCCCAAATTTTTGGGCAGTTATGTGTATATAGGGGCTGGGTTAGCTCAGTCGGTAGAGCGTTCAACTAGAAACCACAAGCTTCCTAGTTCGATACTGGTCCTCACCAACTCAGCGTATGAGTAGCACAGGAATCTCTGCAGTAAAGTAAGGAGCTGATGGTAGGTGTGGCGTTCATCTAAGATGCCAAAACAATCTCCTTGGTTTAGCACTATTGAAAAGGGGATAGACTCCCTCGCTGACTGGCTGATACTGACTTTAGGCCGCCCCAACGACTTTACTTTTAATTACTTATATATGAATATATATATATATATATATATATACACACACACTATAAAAATGTTGTCCCTGCTTATATCCATATCAGGTGATTTTTCCTATTATTCAAATTCATTCTAGAAACAAGATGAGATTCTGATATAAGATCAAATTTTGTGATACTTACATATGAGTAGTTCCAGAAATTGTCCTACCCTCATCATTATCTCCCTTTTGGGATGCCTTGGGCATCAGAGATTGACCCCCGAACCTAACTCATCAGGTGCAATGATTTGAATAGACTTTTCTGTTTTCTTTTCATAACTTCTTTAACTTTTGATTGCTTTCTTACAGCATCTGGTTATCTTCTATAAACTAAACTGATATCTGCTCTTCCTTTTTTTCTTCTGGTTTTCAAGATTAAGATTCCTATATAACATGAATTAATAAGAAACTTTCATGAAAGCAATTCACATCATCCATATATATATATATATATATATATATATAATATATATATATATAAGTTTGGGTAGCAAAGATATGAAGTCAGTGGTGCTAGGTAATTGACAATTTCTTGTCTATGTGATTTTCAAACCAAGTGCTCTCTATCTATCTATTTACCTATCTATCTATCTATCTGTAATATATATATAATGATGTTTATATGGGTGCTATATGATCCAATATATATATATATATATATATATATATGGGAGTAACTTTAGTATGGTATTTATTTACCTACATATCTATCTATCTGTATATATATATATATATATATATATATATATATATAATGATTTCTAATGATGTTAATATGGGTGCTATATTTATAAGTAAACAGTGCTCGATATCATAGATAGAGCATTTAGATCTAAGTTAAGGTAGCATTGACATGGAGTCAATGGCACTTGGTTGCTGACATTTTCTCACCTATTTGATTGTTTAAACCTTCCATATACACACACACACACACATATATATTATATATAGGTGACTTTCCATTAACTGTTAAATTTAAATCCTAAATTACACTTCCTCACAAAACTGATAGGCTATGCCTATTCATTAGGTAACATAAAGTGGAGAGCCAAACTTTTACTTTTAGAAATGTATCCTCATGACTAAAATGAAGAAGACAATTAGAAAACGCATATGCATTGAGTACATAATTAATCTATTTTCTTAGTAAATAATATAAAGGTAAGTAATTATATTCATTTTCCATATACTAAATTCATGAGATCTATTTGTATTCAAGTTAACAATGATATTGTGCATTTTTATTGTATTTTATTTGCCTTAATTAAATTCTGAGTGCATAGGAGTTATTATGTCTCCTCTTGTTTAGAACTATGCAGGAAACGCAGTCCATATTTTTGTCTGAATCTCTAGATTAAATGTTATAAAATATGCACATATTAATTTTAATTATCTCTTGGTACACATTGAATATTCAGTATTTAATGTGTATGTGTACAAAAGAATATTTTATGATCTTCTGTCGAGTATAATAAATTTATAAACAGAAATCAATAATACAGTAAAGATTTTTATTACACTATAGTTATTTAGTGGAATTCAATTGTTTTTCACTAAAACAAACATACGTCTTTAATATGACATAGACTGTAGAATAAGTGAAAGTAAAGTCGTCGGGGTGGCCTAAAGTCGGTATCAGCCAGACAGCAAGGGAGTCTATCCCCTTTTCACTAGCTCTAGACCAAGGAGATAGTTTTTTAGCATCTGAGGTGGGGGCCACAACCTACCATCAGCTCCTCAATTTACCACACAGATCCCTGTGCTACTCATACGCTAAGTTGGCGAGGGCCAGTATCAACCAGGAATTTTGGGGTTCCCAGCCGAACACTCTACCAACTGAGCTTTTTCATTTCATATTATATTGTTTGGTTTAGTTTCTTTGTTTAATGGCATATAAACTTTTATGGGTTATTTAAGGCCAAATCTATCCTTATAGAAGAACAGTAGTGGTAGTATTTGGATGATGGGATTCATGCCTTTCTGAAGGATATTAATCTAAAAATTAACATAAAAGTAAGTTTGAACTCATTACTATATATCTTGTTGGTTTTTAGATTTTACCACTTATCAAACGCATAAAATCCTATGTGACTTTGAGATGAAGACGGATCACATTATCCCAGCCAGAAGACCAGACCTAATATTGATTAACTAGAAAATGATAACTTGTTAATTGGTAGATTTTGAAGTCCCAGTAGACCACAGGGGAAAATGAAAGAAAACGAAAAGATAGACAAATACATGGACCTTGCTAGAGAATTGAAAAAAAAAAAAGTAGAATATGAGGATGAAAGTAGTACCAATTGTAATTGGTCACTTATATCTCCTGATGAGACTTGTCACAGTTGAAGACCAACATATGCTGCTGTGAAAAAACACTAGAAGTGAATAAATAATAATAATAATAATAATAATAATAATACACCATACATTTGCCGTAATAGCAGACCAATGAGTAAAGAAGAAAGAGAGAAAAAAGCTGGAAAAATAGATTGAACATGTTGGGTTATTTTATGCCAAAGACGTTTTGTTTTATTCATTCTTTATGGGTATTCAAACCTTTTTTAAATTCATTTTTTCTATCTAACCCTAACAGATACTACCACTCCGAGTAATGGTAATGAAGAGATACTCCACATTCCTCATTACTATATAGAGCATTTCAATTGTTTTTATGCTAAATAAACATACATCTTTAATAGGAAATATATCACAGACAGCTAACTAAAACACCAGGAGTTTTCATTTCATATAATAATATTTGGTTTGGTTTCTTTGTTTAATGGCTTATCAAGCTTAATGAGTTATCTAGTGCAAAATCCTTCCTTGTAGAACAATAGGGGTACTATTTAACCCATAGCTGGAGGGGGGGATGATGGAGTTCATACCTTTCCTAAGGGTATTAGTCTGAAAATGAATGACTCAGTCCAGCCTGTTATCTACTATGATTCCCGTCATATTGATATTCTTCAAGCAAAACATCAATTTTTTTTATCTAACAGTTATGATTTATATCTGTTAAAATGACAAAACAAAGTATTGAAATCTTTCCTTTCTATCTTTGTTTCCTCTCATCTAAGAGAAATTGTATTTATTTACTAAACTCTCTAACCAGAAATGCATTGGAAATCAGGAAGAAAGGGATCGTCAGGGGTCAGAATTTGATGCAAACATTACTGATAAAATATAGCTATAAAATATTTAATGTAAATGATATTACAATAGAATTGCATTTAAAATCAAGAAGAAAGGTATTGTCAATAGCCAGAAACTAATAGTATTATTGAATGAAAAGACCTATCATATATATATATATATATATATATATATATAATATTGCTCTGTATATGATTAATTTATTAGTTATTATACATTGCGCTCTCTTAGGGATTTATAAAAATCCTTGTATGGATCTATAAGTTTGCATACAGTATGGATGTACAGTGAGATGTTGATAATCCTGCATGGAATCATATCTTACCAGTCAATTGGATTACCTTACACACACATATATATATATAGTCAGAATATACATAGTAAAGGCATGGATTTCTATAGACAGACTATAGATAGATCATATGGGAATCTGATATCTGTAATAAAATAAAACAAGAATTCTTCCAAGTTGTGTCAGTGCTACTGTATGGATGCACCACTTGAACAAAATGATTGGATAAAAAGCTAGATGGAAACTACACAAGAATGTTTCATTCTGTCATGAAAAAAAATACAAAATATAGATAATGACAAAAAAAGGACAAAATATTGCGAACAAAGGTTGAGTGAAGTCTAAAAAAAAAAAAGAAGGGGAAAAATGAAATGACAGTTTTTTCTGGGGAAGTGTTATGAAGATAACAGAATTCCTGAATGTGACTCACGTATTGGTTTCACCGAACGCAGGAGAGACACAAACCGCCTGCCCTTGTGAATGACTGGTCGAGTGAATAACATCAAAGAATATAAAAATGTATTATTTGAAGAGCAAAACAAATATGTAAGAAAAAGAACAAAGTACAAAAGGTACACATAAATAATAAAAGTGCTGATGGTTGTGTTAAAAGCCGGGAGTTTTAACATCAGACAATATTAAGTCCTTGACAATAACAGCCGGACAGAATTGGATGGGTGGGGGGGTTGTTGGGGAAGTTAGCAAATATGAAAGATGGCTTTATAGATTTGTTTGGTGGGGGGGAGGTAGACAAAAACTTGAAGCAGTTTTTTTTTTATTAAAACGTTTTTGGGTTGTTGCTTTAGTTTTGTTTGCCAATTCCCTGAAGGGGATCTTTAAAAGATAGATCACACCTTTTAAAGTCTAAAATAAATTGTCTGAAAATAACACAGAATTTAGATGATGACTTATTTCTAAGTGTTCTTGTTGAAATACATGAAAAAAAAACTCAATTAAAATACTCTTTGAGGTGAAAGGATTTCATATGTCTTAAAATAACAGAATTTAAATGATGACTTATTTTGTAGCATTCTTGTTGAAATCCATGAAGAAAACTCAATTAGAATACTCTTTGAGGTGAAAGGAATTAACATGTCTGAATATAATGTTGTATACCCTTTCTTTCCTTACTTCTATTATTCTTCTGTTCATCTTTGGTATCTTACGTTCTTCTTCCAGCGTCTGGACCTAGTCTTGGGGACTTCGTGTCTGGTCTTCTAGGTCAGTCTTGTTACCAAGACATTCATCAACCACAAAACCATGTTATTTTCATAAGCTTTTATTTACTTAACTAAACATTTCATGTAACTAAAAATAGTGCGCGTATGCAGGTGAGTCCCAGCTAAGCAGACATATCTTATCTATCTGACGTCCAAGCCGAAACTGAGAATCAACCAGGTCCCACGTGACTTCACGTATTTTGCGGGCTTTCTGTAATATTCCATGGAAAGTCCCGCCTGTGATATGAAAAGGGGCCATCCCTTCTGAAATACAGGGGGTTGACAATAATCTATTCATAGATTATGTAACAATAACACAGAATTTAAATGGTGAGATATTTTTAAGTGTTCTTATTGAATGGCTTTAAAAAAATATTAAAGTACATGTTTCTATTGTTGATGAACAATAGTTGGTTGAATTTATCATTTCCTTATATGATATAAATATAAGTACATATGATAACAAGGATATTTTATTGCCTGAGTAAACTTAATAGAAGAGAATACAAACAAGACATAACATTGAATGAAGAGTTTATACATAACTGTATAAGAGAAATGTCTTTAAATAGTCTTTGAATAGATAAAACTCCTGAAGCTGCTGGTAAAAGAGAAAAGTATAAACACATACATGTTGAGCATATTCTCTTGTGCCGTGCAACATGGAATGTTGGAGGCTCAAAGCCCTCTGTCTTATGGACAGGAGATGCAACTTGAGTGTGTTCTTCTCTCGAGGGTAGAAGGTAAAAGTGACCTTTGACTTTGGTACTTCTACCTTTATACTACTGTTTGCTATGCCACTTAGCTCCTAATGGTAAAAACAGGAGATAATTACCTCTCATGTCGCCTAACATCAAATAGGGAAACCGTGGCAAGTAAGGAATGTAATCCCTACATTATTAACAGAGAGAATTGAACTAAAGTTGTTATTCCTAATTCAATCATTAATACCTATTAATACTTTTATACCACTGCTAGCTATGACACTTAGCTCCTACTTGCAGAAACAGGAGATACTTACCTACTCATGTCCCCTAACATTAAATATGGGAACTGTGGCAAGTAAGGAATGTAATCCCTACACTTTTACCAGAGAGAATTGAACAAATGTTGATATAATTCAGTCATTAATACTATTCATTTAGCTATTAAACAAGTGATAAAATAAATGAAATTATATAGCAAAGTCTTAGAAAATAAGCCTAAAGAGATCTTTAATTTGGTCAGATATGTCTGTCTAAGAATTTGGTGGTTTTTCATTTACCTGCAAATTGACCAAAGAGATTAACATTTGGAAGAATTTCAAGACAGAAAATTAGAGATGTTTGAAAATCAGCCAGATTGTCTTTTAAAGATACAAATAGATAGAATTGTTAGATAATAAAAGGGAAGGGGTCAATGTATGACATCAGTAGTGGTTGATGTGGAATGCATTCATTGAGAAATTGTTACAATCCTGCTAGCCATTTTATAAGGGAGAAAGAATGTAGTGTCTGTAGATACTCATGGTCAATCAATCTGTAGTATTCTTTGGTAGAAAGATTTAGTATCAGTTACACCTTGTGGCCTTTAGTGTTCCTTCTGGGTGGGAATCCACTCAGCAACTGATTTTAGGACAATTTATCAATGACCTTAAATACATTTGTCATTTTTTATTGGTCAATCCAGTTCCTGCTACTTGGGACAGTCTATAAATATAACTGGTGACTTTTCATTCAGCTTATATATAATCCAACAGAAAGGGTGTAAAAAAAAGTGAGAGGAGAGCTACTTTACTCTGTTTTCTCATAGACAATTGACAGCAAAAGTACAATCATGAGAGTTTGGTGTCACCCCCACCCTAATTTGGGAGAGACTTTCAAATGATTTTTAATTAAGGTTTAAGAGCTCAATGTAACCAACATATTGCGTTGTGTTGATGTTTATCAATCCTCAAGGTGGAAATCGGCTCCTGTGGGGCAGAAACGGTAAACAACAAAAAGAATCTGCACATCATCACCTTAGAGAAGAAATTTCAAAAGAAATGTTATGTTACTAAATGGTTCTTTTATAGTTATGACATTGTTATGGAACTTTCTTGACATTTTTTTATAAGCATTACAGTTTACTAGTCGGACCTGTGGATAAACCAC
Source organism: Doryteuthis pealeii (assembly GCA_023376005.1). Classification (NCBI taxonomy): domain Eukaryota; kingdom Metazoa; phylum Mollusca; class Cephalopoda; order Myopsida; family Loliginidae; genus Doryteuthis; species Doryteuthis pealeii. The sequence continues at coordinate 4,322,667 of CM042156.1, forward strand.
AGTCTGATAATTTAATTATTATTACGTTTGATGTTTACTTAAGAGCTAGGGAGAAATAGTTCAATATTTAAAAAGTATAATAATCTTGATTTAACTCTCTCTTAATCTTTTTTTCTTTCTCTCCTTCTTTTCATCTTTTTATTATGTTTGATTGAAACAGTTTAGCATTATTGATTCCGTTAAATCACTCTCTCTCTCTTATCTTTCCATTATTCTATTTCTTTCTTTTTTTCTTGTTATATTTTTATTGTGTAGCATGTCCCTTTTCTTCCTTTTCTTTATAATAAAAACAGAATGGCCCTTATTTAGCTAAGGTAACGGCACTCATAAGAAATAAGAATTTGGCGGATGAGCAACCCCAGATAATTAGGATTTACATTTTTGCATTTCATCTTGGACGATTTAAACGGTCTCATTTTTAACCTGAGGGTGTTGCAAGCTGATAAGTCGTTCAATTAAGAATCTCTAGTATTATATATAGATAATTTATTTATTTTTTGCATCCAAGGAAAATGAGGGAAATTAGTATTTCTATTATGTTTTATTCTTTAAAACAGTGTGTAGCAGAAATACTCCCTCATATCAAATTGTCACTTCTGTGATGCCATTGATGCTATAATGACTCTATCTATTTAATGTCTTATGATTTTTTTTTCAGTTACAATCATGGCTTGGACCGGTGCATATTGTGTATTTGCTGTTGAAACATTTTTTAAGACTTGTAAATTTAATAACAGCACATTTTATGTTATGTCAGAATGATGCTGTTCCGGATAGAATTTTCAACCTATAGCAGTATTGATTTTTTATCCAGAAGAGCATCATTCTGTCATAACATGAAATGAGCATGAAAAGCTCTGTATAGCAATTACAGATTCACCAGTCTTAAAAGAATCATTTCAACAATAAACATGTAAAGTGCACTGGCTCTTGCCATAATAGTAACTGATTGTATCTGAAAAAAAATATGGTAAGACGTTAATTACTGTATGGCTTCTTGGAGAAAAAGCTAGATGGAAACTACACAAAGAAAACTGAATGCTGTTTTTTAAGTGGAGTTGGACAAATCCAGATTCATAGTTTTCCTTCTCCTAGACTGGTTGCCTTAGAGCAGAACAGCAGTTTTATGGCCATTTACCTCTCATCTAACAAGCCATCCAAGTAAGATGAACAAGACATGATGGGTACTGCTGGGAAAGTAAGGACAAACTCATGAATGATTTTTTCCTAGGGACTCCTTCACTGGGACACACACTTCAGCACTGGCCAACCAGCAAAGACTTATATTGATCAGCTTTGTGTGAAATCTGGGTGTTATATATATATATCTACTAACCCATCTGCATGATTAGGATGCGACACTAGGTCAATTTCTTAAGTGGAGTTTAACAGGTTTGAATTTAGAGTTTTTCTTCTCATAGACTAGTTATCCAGTCATGGTTAAAGAGCCCAGTCTGTCCTACTATTTACCCCAAGCTGGAAGGAGAGTAGTTGGATGCATACCTTCCCCAAGGGTATTAGCACTATGTTAAATGCAAACAGCATCAGCCAGGATTTGAACTTGGGTCAGTGAGTCCATTTCCTTTGACTGAGTTTTTAAGCTGGGTGTTGTACAGAGGATTTACCAAGAGTGATGGTCAATAGGGACCGATGGTGAGAGTCAAAAGAATTCAATCTGTTGGCATGCCTTAATGATGATGATGATATTTTGAAAGACAGTTCCTCATGACTTGATTCTGATAAAACATTTGATCCTGAAGTTTGAAAATGGAAAACTCATATTAGGACAGTGATGAATTGAGATACTGGTTAAGGTTGGAGTAGTGGATTCAGTTCTAGAACCTCTCTCTCTCCTCTCACTCAAACCTGCAAATACAGCTAATGGCATACCATTGGATGGCATAAAATGACTCTTAAGAAAACATCTTTAATTTTTTTTTTTTTTTTTTTTTTTTTGTGAGGTGGCAGGAAGATGAGAGATCGGTACAAAGTTGTGCATGAAAAAAAAAATGTGCCGAAGGATGAACAATGTCAATAAGATTTTTTTTGTTTTTTTCCTAACCAAAATGAACCTTTTGAAATGTTTTTTTTTGTGATGTGATTGCTGGGCTATTGCCGTTGCCATATGACAAAAAGAAGTGGCAAAGTTTTGAAAATGGATCAGACCTGTTGGGGTTTTTATAATCACTATAGCAGATATTCTCGCCCGGCTTTTAAAGTGGTTAAAACCTCCTTGCGCAGCAGATTTCCCCAAACGCTCAGCACTTTAAAAACCTTGCCGTAGATTGCCAGTGACAAACACTACTCAACGATCAACTGATTTGAATTCATTTCCTTCTTTGTCTTTATTCATTTTTTTTTTTTTTATGGCTAATGTGTTATTACAAATATTTCCAAATCTGTGTTGATCCGTGGAACAAAAAAAAAAGAATTATACAAACATGGAATTTGTTTCCGTTAGTGAATTTTAAGTGGATCAGTATAATTGTTTATCGGAATTCGAAACAAAAAATTCCTCATTTTCCCACAATGAGCAATTATACACAAATTTATTCAAACTGGCATCCTCATTTTGTTTTGGTTTTTCCTTTCTCTGACCTTCTTAAGGTGACTGTCAAATTTAGTTATATTTGAAAATTTTAAACTGAAACCATTATTCAATATATTGCTTTGTTGGTGTGGCTTAGAAAATGCTGACTGCAACCCCTTCTGAGAGTAACACCCCCACCCAAAAAGGGGTGTCCATTAATCTGCATCTGATGGTCAGGCTCCAATTCTGTAGATCTAGGGAGCGTGGAGTATCATTTTCATTGCCATTATTCCCAAGTCCACTCTGACCTTGAGTGGCAGTACTTGTCATGATGCTATCTATGGGTCTTATAGATCTGTTTGCTAATTATTTGCATTAGATAGGTATACTTAATATCATTCAACAGTTGAGAATACACATGACATAGTGGTTAATGAGTTGGAATAATACCCTTGGAAAAGGTATGAACCCATTCATCCTCGAATTATGGGGTAAATAGTATCCCTACTGTTCTTCTACAATATTGACATTTCTCTGGGACTTTCTTTATGGTATTAGGATTTTCAAGTCTCCACCTATTCTTCATCCCTGTCAGCATCTTATTGGAATTTTCTCCAGGTGGTTTCTGTGATATCAGTTCTGCTTTTCTATTATAGACACTCCCATAGAAACATTGACATTTTTTTCAATCACCTGAGAATAATTCCATGTCAAATTATCCAGAAAAAAGTAAAACTGTCACCAACCCCCTTGAATTTTTCTGAAATTGTGTCCAGGAGTGAATTATGTTCAAGTTAGACAATCATCAAAATTTGAGTTTCCAATTCAAAAAATTGGCCCCGTTATGTCGATTTTTAATTCTCTAAATTTGGGTATTGAGGTCGAAAAAAATGGTGACGTTTTGTAATCTATTTTTGTCTGTAAAATAAGTTCTAGAGCTTCCCTACTTCTAAAAATTGGTTTATAAAAGCATGTTGGCCAAAGAAATCCATAAATGCTATAAGAAATTGTAGAGTTAACCAATTTTAAGTTATTAATGATTTCTGATTTGCAAAATTTTAACTGCTGTTAGCTCGGTTCTGAACAAAATTTCAGAAAAATTGAAGCAGGTGGGTGACATGGCCTGGATAATTTGACATAGAATTACCCTGAGGAAGATTCTAACAATGTATGAACATGTAGAGACTTTTTGAAATTATATCATAGAGCTACTCCCATAAGTGTGTGAACATTTTTTTAATCACCCTATATTTTATGGTTCCTTTATAAGGGTATTCTATAAACAATATTATTAGAGGTGAATGTAATAGTTATTTTCATAGGAAATGGACATGGTAAACTGAGTTCAAATCTTGGACAAGCTGTTAGCATTTAACATAGCACTAATACCTTTGAGAAGATTTGTATCCAACTCTTCTCCCTCCATCTATGGATAAATAGTAGAGCTGACCAGATTCTTTAACTATAATTAACTATGAATCCAGATTTGTTAAACTCCACTTAAAAAATTGGCATTGTGTCATGTCCTATTCATAGGGGAGTGGTTGGTTAAATACATATCATCATCATCATTATCATCATGTTATGCTAATAGTACAGATATCCATGACAATCTCTTGCCAACCGTCTCTATTATTCATTGCCCTTGGGAGGTCCTCTGTGCAGCATCCAGTATCTGTGCAGAGCTGGTTATTATGTCTTTGCTGGATAGCCCAAACTAGCATGCCCATGAGCTGGCTTCCATTGGAGAATGACACATGAGTTCATCTTTGCTTCTACAGTGGTGCCCAGCATGTCTTGTTCATTTACTTGGATGGTTTGTGTGATTGAGGGCAAGTGGCCGTACACCTGTTTTCTCATGGGGTGTTGTTTTCACGACTTGTTTAAAATTATACACAGCCTCTTTTGCAGCTCCCATCTAGATTATTCTCTAGGCCCTTTGCTAGGTTCCAAGTTGTGCAGCCATACAGTGGCACTGATAGAACTACGGTTTGGAAGAATTGTTGCTTCTCAAATAAATATAAACAATATTATTAGATTCGTAAATTCTTAAGACAAGATAAAGATAATTTATCAGCAAAATTTGTTTTACAAAAGAAAGTCATCTATTATCTTCTCTTGTCAGAAAGTACTTGTTATTTTGCAAATAATGAAAACTTTCAGTTTAGGATTCTTTTCCAACTTTTCTGGCATTGTCATGAGTGCTGTTGGGCAATATGCCTTAACAAAAGGGACTTACTGCTGTGAACCAAAGGAGAGAAAGTGTTGCTTCCCATTACTTAGTAGAGACCTCCCTAAATTTTGTACACAAGTTCAGATAGATATCTTAGCACTTGAATAAACAATGTGAGATTATAGGGTTGGAGAATGTTGGTCTAATTGCACAGAAATTTTTGCTAAATGTCAATAACTGGTGTGCAAGTAATGTGTTATTTTAGATAATATGCCTTCTGGTATTATAGATATGACAGCTTTTTGGCAATATGTTACTACATAGAAGAAAGAGAGAACTGAAAAAAAAAAGAACTTACCCACCACATTGGTGATTCATATACAAAGAGTTATAGCATTTGCCTTAGTACCTGCAAAAATTTTCTGCATGATTTAATTCCAAGTGTTAGAATTTTACTCATTCATCAATAATTTATATATATATATATATATATATATATATTAAGAGTGATAGAGAAAGAGAAAGGGCAGACAAATAGAAAGACATATATAAACAATAATATAAACAGATAAGTATGAAAAGACAAAAGAGCAAGAAATAGATGAACTTATCTGAGCAAAATGATACACATGAACTGAATGAACTTAAAATATTTACCTTATTTTACCACCTTATATTAACTGGCAAAAATATGCACCCTCTGGGTGCAAGTATTTAATTTTTAATCTAATAAAATATATTAAATTAGAAAGACTAATGAAATAAAATAAGAATGCAGATAAAAAGATTTGAAACAGAACATAGAACAACTTTGAAACTAACTCTTCCATCATTTTCCATCACCCCTACTTTTCATTGCTAAATTTTCCTAATTTAGCTATTTAGTTAAAGTAGGAACTCAACTGATGGCAATTCAGTTTTCTTTGACATCCCCACTGGAGTCCTACAAGGAGATACATTAGTACCATATATATTTATAATATGCCTAGACTATGTACTCCGAACATCACTAGATACCATAAAAGAAAAAGGGTTCATGATAAAAAAGGCAAGAAGCAAGCGATATCCAGCACAGACTGTCACAGATACAGACTACGCTGATGACCTTGCACTTCTTGCAGATACACAACACAGGCTGAGTCACTACTGCATAGCATGGACAAGGCAGCAAAGAATATTGGCCTCTTCGTGAACTCTGATAAAACTGAGTCATGAGTTTCAAAAAGAAGACATCTCCACACTTGACAGTAAGCCTCTTAAGCAAGTAGAACAATTCCATACCTAGGTAGTAATATTAATTCACAGAAAGCGATGTTAATACATAAATAGGAAAGGCATGGCGGCCACAAAAAATTATCAGTCATATGGAAATCTGATCTCACTGACAAGTTAAAGCTACAATTCTTCCAGGGTGTGGTTATATCAGTACTGCTGTATGGCTGCACCACCTAGACCCTAACAAAGCACCTTGAGAATAAGCTAGATGGGACCTGCACAAGAATGCTGCATGTGTTTTTGAACAAGTTGTGGAAACAGCACCCCACAAGGAAGCAGCTGTATGGCCACCTGGCCCCATCTCACAAACCATCCAAGTGAGACGGACAAGGCATGCTGGACACTGCTGAAGAAGCAAGGACGAGCTCATAAGCGACGTTCTCCTGTGGAATCCAACACATGGACATGCTAGTGTGGGCCGGCCATCAAGGACCTACATTGACCAACTGATTATAATGATAAAAATCTTTAATATTATCTGCATTATTTGGACCATTGTCCTCATTTTCATTGTCTGTACAAAGTCTTGGCCGAGATGGTTCCCTAATCCGAGAAGGTTCCTGAGTCCGACAAAAAATACCTGAGGAAGGCCGGAGGGCACATTAGCTGAAACATTGTACAGATGAGGACAATAGTCCGATTAATACAGATAATACTAATCATCAAGCCTCATCTCAAAAATTCAGAGAAATAATAAAAATCTTTGTTGTCAAAGTATTACAAATGTTGGTTCTTACTATGAACAGAAAATATTCCTCAATTATATTTTATATAAAATTTATATGATTTTATAAACTTAATGTAATTGTGTGCAAATTTCTTGGAGTTTTTTGTTAACAGATGATTTTTAATGAGTAACAATTTTTATATGAAATCTCTAATAATAAATGCGAATGTCAGTGTGTCACATTTTTTTCAATTTGACTCCTAGAGGCTGTGCTCTAACATATCAAACCATTTAAGAATCCAGTTGATTCAGTGACAAATTAAAATCATTCTGGGCCGAATACGGATCCACGTTCCCGAAATTTGGATTTCCAAATTTAAATTACTGTGATTGTTTTTGGCTATTTTTTAACGTGATTTTTTGTGACAAATTTTTGCCCGATTACGTTATAACTTTGAAATAAATTTGGGAATAATCAAAATTAATTGTAAAATCCAGTGAAAGTCATGCATGAAACAGAAATAATTGTTTTTATCAAGAGTAAGGATCTATGTACATATCCCATCAACTTCTCATAAACTGCTTGTAATTTTAAGAAATGTGGTCTGTCATGTTCATCCTCTATATATATCACCATGCTGCACATCTGCAGGGAGGTAAAATCCCCTCAATGGAGCCACCTGTTGGCCATTGATGGCGACCTGTGATGCTTAAGGATGGAATCCTGGTGGCTGAGTAGTCCATGACATGCAACAGTCTACTTTGGTCCTTACTTAGGCGGTCAAAGAGGCCTCCTCAAATCAATCAGCTGGTCACATCAAGCCGTAGCCCTATATGATTGTCCTAACCCTATTGCCCTTATGTTTAACCCCTAACTCTTTTTATCATATATGTGAAGGTGGTGGCTGAGGGTCTTGGTGTCCTGTTAAATTGCATCTGATGGTGAGGTTCCAATTCTGGAGCTCTGGGGATGTGGAGTGCTCCTTCATTGCCATTACTACCAAATCCACTCTGACCTGGAGTAGTAATACCTGTTTGAATCCCATCGATGGGTTAAATAGAAAAAAATAAATTTCAAGAAATTGTGTTAAAAAAATATTGATTTTGAATAAAAGATTTTGAATACCCATCAAGAATGAATAAAACAAAATGTCTTTGGCATAAAATAACCCAACAAGGTTGACATGCAGTAAAATTTCCATAAAATCCAACCAACCTATCAATCAATATATAACAGCTCTTTCTGTCTCTATCCTGTGCCATTTGAAGTAAAAGGTTTAGATTTTACAATTATTTGATTTTATACCTAAGCTGCTGGTTGTGGTCGGAAATGGATTTCCTATCTTTAAATACGCTGGTGGCAAAGGATCTGCTCAAGGGAAGATAATCTCAATAGCTTCTATAATCCAACCAACATGCCCATTACAAAATCATGTTGATGAGTGATCAATCGTACTAAAATGTAATTACATGGCTTAAAAACTAAATGCTATTTTATTACTTTTATAGAAAAATCAACAAAATATAGTGAAAAGAAAATTGTTACTTTTACATAGCTGGGTGATAGAGCATATCATACCTTTCCCAACTGTATCAGTCTGAAAGTGAATGTAATAGTGTGACTTAAATTCAAATCTGCTTACTATGTCGCAGTCCAATATATTAGCCACTACACTACCAGGACTTCCTCTGAGGTTTGGTTTGGTTTCTTTGTTTAATGGCATATCAACTGTCATGGGTTATTCAATGCCATGATTGTAGAAAAACAGTAGTGGTACTATTTAGCCCAAAATTGGGAGATGAGAGGGTTCGTACCTTTCCCAAGTACATTTTTCCAAAAGAGAATGTAGGAGTGCAAATGGCGTTTGAACTCACTTATTATGATGTTGCAATCCAGCACATAAGCCACTATGCCTTTTTCTATTTTATTTGTAAAGACGAAAATGTTCTTTTTAGTTTAAGGTATTTTAAATATATTTTGGTGTAGCAAATAGTTCTCATATTGTTACATACTCCCTTACTCTTATTGGAGGTGCCCATGATGTAATGCTTATCATTATAGGAAATTTTCAAATCTTGGATGATGCTAGTAGCATTCCAAATAGATAGATTAGTTAGATTCATACCTTTCACAACAGTATTAACTCTGTGTGAAATGCAACCAGCCTCATGCAGATTTAAACTCATGCTGTCATTTTCATTTCCTATGATGATAACCATTACTCCACAGACGCCTCCCTATGTAATTTCTATGTAAAAAGTTGGTGAATTTTTATCTATTTAACCATATTAATTCTTAAGATATCTTACAGAAGAGTTAAATTTGGATGACTGAACTTGTTGAAAATGTGAATTACACAAGGAAGGTTTATAACCGCTGAGGTAGAGAGTAAGTGTGGTTCATGTCTAGTCAAGAATACAAAACTGAAAACCCATTTTCTGCTTATCAGTCAATGGGTTCATGTTTGGGGAAATTATATTCTTCACAAAAAAGTTCTTTGTCTCAAATTACTGTCAATGGCTTTACAATGGTATCAAGCTAAGCATTCTATTTTGTCTACTGTCAAAACTTTTAGGAAGTAAGATGGGCATTCAGCTGTAAAATTTTTGTGAATCTTTAGAAAAGGTACTGGATTTTACCAAATGAACTCTCAGCGAATATTTTGACATTTCCTCTTTGTACATCAACCTTCATGAGTTATTTAATTTCAAATCCATCCTTTTTTTTATAAACAATGGTGGTACTATTAACTGGTATCTAATGGATAAAAGGTTTGATACCTTTCCAAAGGGTATTTGGCGAAAAAAAGAATCTAATAGCACAACTGGAGTTTGAGCTTGCGTACTATAATGTGGCAGTCCAGCACATCAACCACTATGGCATATATATATATATATATATATATACATGTGCTATTAATGATAGTAGAATGTTAAGAATTTTTTATGCTTTTTGTTTCATTTTTCATTTGAAAATAACTTTCTGGATGAAGCAACTTAACATCTGCCTGAAGATGGTTTAGTATATCAAAAAAACATTCAAACATTTGCAATATTATTAATTCAAAAATAAAAACATTGTCTGAATATTTGTTTTTTCTTATTTTCATATATATATATATATATATATATATATATATATATATATATGGAGGCGCATGGGCTAGTGGTTAGAGTCGTGTAAAATGGACTCGTCGGTTCGATTCCTAGATGAAGTTGTTAGCATTTCACATAGCGCTAATACCCTTGGGAAAGGTATGAATCCATATATTCTCCCTCCAGCTATAGGTTAAATAGTAGGGCAGACTGGGCTCTTTAACCTTGGGTAGGTAACCTGTCTAGGAGAGGGATAACTCTGAATTCAAAATTCCTGAGGTCAGTCGTTGATTGGGTTTATGGCATTCCTTGTGCACCAATTCTTTCCTATCGACTGTGCCAAAAAGTGTGGAATGGTCCTACACAAGCCTTCACCACTATAAACAAGTCACTGTGTTGGTTGTTTACTGGATGAACACTCATGCGTCGAAAATCGACGAGAGAGTCCATTTTTTTTATTATATATATATATATACTTTTATAAAAAAAAACAACTTGCATTTACTGGTGATATTTATCAAGCCGATGCTACAGTATTTCAGTTTATCAAACCATTGTTAAGCCATTGACTATGTAAAAAAAGAAATTATTAGTATACAGAAGTCTGTGGGCTTCTTCTTTTAGTGTGTGGTAGCTTCTGTTCATACTAAAATATGAGAAAAAAACAGAGCCCAGTCTGCCCTGCTATTTACCCATAGCTGGAGGGAGAATTTGATTCATACCTTTCCCACTCAGTTTGATGAGTCCATTTCCTACGACTCTTACCATTAGACCACCTGCCTCCATAATATATATATATATGTGCGTGTGCATGTGTTTGTTTAAGCCAACAGTTTGGCATAAGAAAATGTTCATGGGTCACTCAGGAACAAACACTAGCAATAATTTGCAAGATAACTATACTAACAATCATTGGGAAGTTCTTTTACTCTATCTCTCTCTCTCTCTTTTTTTTTGAGTGAATGTCTGTTGTTTTCCTATATTTAACTGCCTTTCTGTCAAAAATGTCTATGTACACAAATTCATCTTACAGTGCATTTAATACCAGATAACGTCTGCATACCACATTGCTCCCGTGCTGGTGCAAATAATTTAAAAGCAGATTTGTGTACCTAGTCACCTCTACCATAATCCAGAACAAAATGGATAATTAAGTTCTTAATTGATGCAAAGCTCTCCGATTTGTTTACACTCAGAAGTCCAGATGACAATGTGGTACATATGGGTTTACGGTTATAATCACACCAGAAGTCCAGAAGAGTGCAAATAGAATGCAATATAACAACACTGAAGTGCCAAATAATTAGAGGTAGCAGCTTAATAATATGTACCTCCACCCTTTGCCTTAATAATGGGAGCTACACAGTGTGTTATAGAATCTATGCGGTTCCAGAGTTATATCAAGATACTTTCAAAGGCTGTATGTAATTGTTTTGGTTGTGGCTACAGTCTATTTAGTACCACCCAGTATGCTGGTGCTGTAGAATATGCTGACTGCACCTCTACAGAGGAGTAAAATCTCCCCAATGTAGGCCATTGGTAGCCACCCGGGATGCTTAAGGTGGGAATTCTAGTGGATAAGTAGTCAATGAGATGCAATACTCCACTTTGGCCTCTATGTAGGCTAGATGGGTGGTCAGAGAGGCCCCCTCCAATTAATCGGCTGTTCATGTCAAGCCCTAGCACCTGTATGATTGTCCCAACCCTGTTACCATTAAGGCAAACTTCCAACTCTTTTTATTGTACATGTGCTAGAAGATGGTTACTGACGGTTTTATTGTCCTGTGTATGACGTTAAACTGCATCTAATGACACAGAGTGGTTGTACCAGTTAGGGTCCCATCTATGGGTTAAATAGAAAAAATGAGTTTAAAATAATGTATTTAAAAAAAAATTGAATACTATCAAGAATGTAAAAAAAAAAAACTCCTGCATAAAATAACCCAACAAGGGTTGACACACCACAAAATACAACTAACCAATCTATGTAGTGGTAGTGGTAGCATTTAAGCAATTTCGTACTTATATTGTTCTTTTAAAATAGAAATTAATCTATAATGCTCATTATGTTCTTATTTATGTTCAATAATTTCAAAATATTAAACTAAACAAATAATTTACTGTGTGTACAAAATGTTAAAATTGCATTTAAAAGCGGATTCATTTTCAGAAAAAAGATCTTTTTTTCACTTACGACTCTTCCGAAAAAATTGTATAAGATGAACAAACTCCAGAAAGTCTGACACAGTAGAGAAGAAAACCAAATGAATCAAAATCATCTCCAAAGGTTTGAAAACAAAAGACAGGGTGAAATAGAAATCTGTAGAAGAATTGAGACTATCAGACCAGATCACAGTTAAAATCAGGTAGAATACTGAGAAGAGTCCTGGAGACTCAAGGAGACTTTCTTTAGTGAAAAACCACCAGTTGGTGCTGGTGTGAAAAATTGGCAAGGTGTACAATGATGATAATAGTTAAAAATCGATTATAATCAATTTTGGGTTTTTTTTTGGGGGGGGGGGTTCAATTCAATCTAAGCATCATTTTTTTTTATAAAACTTGATCTAAAACAGAAACCATCTTTATCCCATCATGATTCAGGTAAAAAAAGAAAAAAGAAAAGGTTATATCAATTAGCAACAATATCAACTTTTTAGACATTACACCAATTAAATTATATTTATTGAATAATGTGTGTATTTTTTCTTTTTTCTTTCTAATAATTGGACAGATTTAAATAAAATATTTTGTATTGTCAAAGTTTCTCAAATTGACCTATTGTATGAAGGAAGTACCCTAAAGCAGCCAATCAAGTCAAATTATTAATAAAGTTTTCTATCACGTATTAGTGTACTTCAATATCAGCTGATCCCATCCCTTGGTCTCTCTATTCAATGTATAGAAATTATTTTGTATGAACAATAAATGAGTCTAATTTCCTTCTCTTGGGTATATTTTTTTTAAAAATTTATTGTACCAGTGTGAATTCTTCCATACAATTTAATCAGGATATTGGTAAAGATTGTATGATTTTTAGAAGAAGATTGATATCAACAGAAATGTTTGGTAGATAATTTACACTCTTAATGTTATTGTTCTAAACATTCTGGAAACCATATGGCTTCAAGTCGTCATGTTTTCTACTCTTTATTATAATAATTATCAATCTTTACTCTAGTATCCTGGAATTATATTCTGAGTAGACATTTACCCCAAAGATTCCAGTGAAATCTTTTCTTCTGACCAAGAAGAAAATGCCCCCCTGTCAGCTGGGGCAGAAGAATACACCAGATTGTAAGTTCTTGCACTGGGTAAAGAAGTGAAGTTGTCAAATTGAATAGTCAGTGTCTCTGTTACATTTTTAGTAATCCAACTGACCTGGATGTTTTTGTATATGATATTAGTTTATAGGAGCTTTTGATTAAAAATAGATAATCTGATATTTTTCTTAATTCCTTGTTTCTATTCCTCAACATCAAATCTAATTATTTATGGTCAAATGCTGTAAGCACCAGTTCCCGTTAGATCACCAAAGTTAAGCAGCAATGAGATTTTTTAATACTTAATTGGGTAACCTCTTAAGAAACAGCAGGTACTGTAAGCAACCTGAATGCTTTGTATATCAAAGTTACTTGATTCAGTATTAAATCACCCGAAAGTGGGGTTGATATGCTGTAAAACAAAACAACCAATCAACTATCAAGTTTTACATGTTTTCATCTTAGAAAAGGAGAGAATGGCCAAATAATGGGGAATCAGTTTATAACTATGTTAAAATAGAAAATAGATCCCCCATTTATGATCACACCCTTTTTTTAAATTGTTTCTTAAATAATGATTCCCACCAATCATATTACAGTCAAGTTATGCTGAAAGCACCATTCCTACTAGATAACCTACTGTTCCCACTAGATCACTGAAGTTAAGCAGTAGTGAGCCTGTTCAATACTTAATTGGGTGACCAATTAAGCAACAACAGGTAATGTAAGCAACTTGAGTTTATCAAAATGACTTGATTCAGATGCTTTAAAACATAACAACCAACAAATCAAATTGTTGTTAATTGATTAATTACAACACAAATCTAACTTCATCCATTAGTATTTGTAGGATTCTATATTTTTGCACTAGGTAAGGAAGTGAAGTTACCAAATTGAATAGTCAATGTCTCTGTCACATTTTCTAGTGATCCAACTGACCTTGTTGTCTTCGTATATGAGACCATTTCTCGGATATTCAAATGAAAGGTAAGATTTTAGTGGAAGTGGAAAGTCTCTGATTCTCTTTGAAGCCAACTGCGAAGAATGTACGAAGCAAACATATGCGATCATATGGAGTCTGCATGTTTTTGGCTTGACAACTGACCGACTGGGTTAATCTCTTTGATGGAGCAGTTGTAAGTTTTAGATCAACAGGGAATAATCAAAGGTTTCTTTTAATCTTGATCTGTTAACATCTGTGGTTAAATCTATTGTTGTTGTGTCTCCGAGACTGTCATCTTGTACAATATGCATTGAATTTGAATGTTCCACTCAAGGTAGACAGAGATGTCCATTGATAAATGACATATAAAGTGATATCAATATCTACATTTGACATTTGAACCACAGTGGACAAAGCTAAGTCAGTGGCCTAACTTGACTTAAAAGCTGCTACACTGGATGTCCAAACAATTTAATCTCAGCATTTTGATTTTGTTTTATACTTGGTATGCAACCCCAGGGATAAATAAGTAGAAATGTACATGCATGTAGATTTTATGCTTCAGTTTTAGTCTCTCTCTCTCTCTCTCTCTCTCTCTCTCTCTATATATATATATATATATATATATATATATATATATATATATACTCCTACGCACAAGCAGGATGTGACACAAAGTCAATTTCTTAAGCGGAGTTTAAAGGTTTGAATTCAGAGTTTTTCTTCTCTGAGACTTGTTACCTAGCCAAGGTTAAAGAGCCCAGTCTCCTCTACTATTTGCTTGTAGCTGTAGCGAGACTAGTTGGATGCATACCTTGCCCAAGGGTATTATTGGTATGTGAAATGCAAACAGCCTCGTCCAAACTATTACACCACATGCCTCCATTTTAGTCATATAGTCACACTGTTCTTATTCAGCAGTTGAATCATGTGTTATCTTCATTCAAGCATCCATTCCTTTGTGTTTTCCAACAATGTAGTAAGAACTGACATAGTTTGGTTTTTTTAGTTAAAAATTCAGCTCAAATCCTTAGTGTTTTTTCTTTTTTTTTTCTTCTCTTTTTTTTTCTTTCTTTATCATTTGTATTTAGTTCTCATGTTCCTTGTGTTTTTCTTTCTTTCTTCCCTTTCAGTTTTCATTTGTATTTTGCTCTGATTTTCCTTGCATTTTTCTTTTTTCTTTCACTTTTATCTTAGACTCATTTTCCTCATGTTTTTTCTTTTTTTTCTTCCTAACTTTTGCTTTCTTTTTTCCTATTTCTTTCTACTAATTATAATATAGAACTTCTTTTCTAGAAACAAACTTTGTGTTCATTATTAACTGTGTTCTTATATATATATAAAAAAAAGACCATAACAAATGAATATAAATTTTTGTTTAGAATTATGTCTAAGACCACATTAACTGATGCTGGATGCAAACATAGAGATGCTTATCAGCACAATCTTCAAAGAGACAACAACAACAACAAATCAGATAACACATTTTTCTGATGCTGTTAGTTTACTATCAATCTGTCATAATCCTTATCTCTATTTACTGATGACCTGAAGCAAGTATCAATAAGTATATATATCTATATATATATATATATATATATATATATACATATATATATATATATATATATATATATATATATATATATATATATATATATATATATATATATACATACACACATATATA
Organism: Doryteuthis pealeii; assembly: GCA_023376005.1. Classification (NCBI taxonomy): domain Eukaryota; kingdom Metazoa; phylum Mollusca; class Cephalopoda; order Myopsida; family Loliginidae; genus Doryteuthis; species Doryteuthis pealeii. Next base: position 4,338,301 of record CM042156.1, read on the forward strand.
TATATATATATATATATATATATATATATATATATATACATACATATATATATATATATATATATACATATATATATATACATATACATACACACATATATATATATATATATATACACATATATGTATATATATGTATACACACACACACATATATATATATATATATGCATACACACACACACACACACACACATATATATATATATATATATATATATATACTCATTGAAATACCCAATGTTGTCCAGGATTTAAAAAGCTAAAAAATAAATCTCTTTTCTATGGAGGTGAATCAAAAAATAATGCCATTTTGTTTAGGACAGATATAATTACCAGCACAGGAACATGTATCCTACATCAAAATGAAGCTGGTCCTCTGTGAATCACATCTCTACTTCTACACATAGTCACTGTTTCTCTCAATAGCAATTGTCTGACTTTGACTGAGAGCATGTATTCCTGCCCCATAAAATTCTGTTGACTATACTTTGGGCCTCTCAAACCCTCTTTCATGGAGCTGAAGAGAGGCAAACATTATTCCAGTGATGAGGAAGTGAAAAATAAAAATATATACATAAAAATTATATACATATAAGAAAAGAAAATATATATATATATATATATAAAACCTCTTATATGTCAAAAGATTTTTTTAAATACATACATAAAAGAATAGAATAAAAAATAAAATAAATGAATAAATAATAAAATAGGCTGATAAAAAGTCCAAGCTAAACAAGCAGTTCCAATCAAATTTCTTTCTGTGTTAGCAATACACAAACACAAACGTGTGTATGCATTTGCATTTTCCACTACTCCTCTGTGCAGAAAAAAACATTTACAAAAACCCATCCCAAATTCACGATTCATTTATTTATTTATTTATTGAATGCATGAAGTGAACAATCCAATCTATCAATACAAGCTATCAAACATGTCCTTAACATCACACTTGAGTGGGGGGGGGTACTTAAAATAATGCCCAGTTGTGCACATCTATACATCTGTTTGTATTGTATCTGTTCTGTTGGTATGAGCAATCACTTAGTCTTTGTTTGATGTATGAACAACCAACTGGAAGCTAAGATTACAATTATATAACCTTCTAGCAAGATTTTATTATTCTACCAAACGTTTTATAAAAATCCAATGAGACAATTATTTAAGACATAAGCATCATTATTATGGTTAAAGCACCAGTTCCCACTAGATCACCGAAGTTAAGTGATGATCCTGTTCAAATACTTAATTGGGTTACCACTTAACTCTTTGCCTACAAATAACTGCTCACAGTGGCTCTCACATCACTGTTATCCTACCATAAGCAAAGTACAAAAACTGATTGTTAGTTCATTATAATTGAGCAGAAGAACTCCGGTTACAATAATAATAGGACTTTATTTGAATAGAATGAGTTCTGAGGTGAATGCACAAAAATATAAATATGAATATACAATGAATACAATTCTCTAACCTTTCATTTTCATGATATAATATTTCATGCAGAATAAGAAAGTAAGAAAATACAACTTCATAAACTTTTCAAGTTGCCATACAAAAGTTAAAGAGCCTAGTCTATCCTGCTATTTACACATAGGAACAATAATTGGATTCATAACTCTTTAGAAAGAGATTTTCAGACTTTTTCAGATTTTTAGAATAACAGGAAGAATTATCTCTGGCACAAACACACACTTCAGTAATCATATAAATATATTATCATGAACTTTTTCTAGTAATAGTGGCAGTGTAAAGAGGGGGGATTTGCTGCATGGGCAACAGCTTATCCTCCATATGAACCTGCCCAGGCTATGTTTGTTCAAACAAAAAACTTTTACACTACTCCATCGTCTCTTGTAGACGGAAGGCTGCCAATAACTAATTCATCAGTGATTTCTTGATATTATTTAAAACTATTTGATATCTTTTCTGCTCAACTGGGAAGTATTTGTGCTCTTTTCTGATTGATGAAAAATGATTTATTTCTCTATAGAGATATATACCGAATAACAAAGGCAAGAAAATGCTACTTCATACTCTTTAGAGATTTTCAGACTTTGTCAGATTTGTAGAGTACCAAGTAAGAATTATTTCTGAAACACACACTCACACATACTTAAGCAATCATATAAATAAAGACATGTTATTTCTAGTAATCTACTAATTCAACATTCATTTTTTAATGTAATTTAAATCTATTGATCCACTTCCTACTCTAACTGGCAAGTATTTGAGCACTTTTCTGATTTATGAAAAATAATTTATTTCACTCTGTAGATACAAACAGAATAACAAAACAAGAAAATGCTACTCTATACACTTTAGAGAGAGATTTTCAGATTTCTAGAGGTCCCTGTAAGAATTATTTTGAGAACACACACACACACACAAAAAAAAAAACATTATTGTGAACTTTTTCTAGTAATCAGGCAAGTATTTAAACAGTTTTCTGATCTATAAAATTATTTATTTCACTTTATAGATACAAATGGAATAATAAAGCAATGAAATGCTGGATAGCAATGAAGAATTGAATCTCAGAAATGCTGCTAGCTTGAAAATTGTGTTAGTGAAAGAGTGAGTTCATGAATGACTTAAAAGAAGTTTTATTTACAAGTTGTTTGTGTACTAGTGATTGCTTTAAGAAAATGGACTATACAAACCAAGGTCAAATCTTGAATGAGACTGTTTGCATTTCAATTTGCATTACTGCCATTGGAAAAATCATGAATCCATCCCTTCTCTTTCGAGATTTGGGTAAAATTGTAGGGCTTATCCTACACAAGCTCGAGAGAGATTTTCAGACTTTGTTAGATTTGTAGGGTACCCTGTAAGAATTATTTCAGACACGCACACACACTTAAGCAATCATATAAATAAAGTCTAATGTTACTTCATATGCTCTAGAGAGAGATTTTCAGACTTTTTCAGGTTTGTACGGTACCCTGTAAGAATTATTTCACACACCTACACGTGCACACACACTTAAGCAATCATATAAATAAAGTCACATTATTATTTTGAACTTTTTCTAGTAATCTACTAATTCAACAGTGATTTCTTAATATTATTTAAAACTATTGAAAATATTTTTTTTTATTGTGTGCAGATTCGATTGATGTTAATGCCTCAATTGTGATCTTTTGATCAATTACTGCATCATAAACCACAGGAATTGATTTTTTCTCATTAACTTGATTGTTTGAATGCCTCTTATTTCCTGACCCTGGTTCTCATTAATCTCTATTGCAATTCTCTTTCATTTACATGTTTATTAATGGCACAACAGATTACTGTGTTAGCAAATGGAATCAACAATACAATTTTTTTAAAAACCCATGACTGATTTTCTCTCGTGATTCTGGTAAATGGATAAGAACAACAAATTCTTACTTATTAATAGATTCTCACATCCAACTTGGAATACTCTTTAAAAATTAGCAGAAAACTATGACTAATCATTTGTTATTTCAGTTTTTGCAAAATCATCATCATCAAGGCATACTGACAGTATGGATTCATTTGATTCCATCCCTATCTGTCATCACACATGTTAAGTCTTCTAGATGGTACCAAGTGTCCACACAGAAATCAATGATCAATCATTTATTAGTTATTCAGTTTTTGCAAAATGGGCATTAACCCTGATACATCACATCATTTCACATTTATTTTGGATTGTTTGCAAGATGGGAGGTAAATGGCTGTACAATTGTTGTTTTAAAACATGGTTTTTATGGAAAGAATTAAGAAAAGATTTTGTAAAACATTGAACTTAAGATAGCTGGTGTTACTGTTGATGATAATACAGTCTGATTTTAGTATAAACTGTTTAAATTCTGTTCTCACATATTCTTTTAATTGTAGTTGAATGATTAAAGTATCCTCTTTGTTAATTTTCTATTACTTCTTTTAAAATTTGATTTTGAAGGTTATCTATCTATACATATATAAAGGGCAGTTGTTATACAGTTCCTGGTTCGATACCGGCCCTCGCCAACTCAGCATATAAGTAGCACAAGGATCTCTGCAGTAAAGTGAGGAGCTGATGGTAGGTGTGGTGCTCCACCTCAGACACCTAAACAATCTCCTTGGTCTAGCGCTATTGAAAAGGGGATAGACTCCCTCGCTGTCTGGTTGATACCGACTTTAGGCCACCCCGTCGACTTTACTATATATATATATATATATATATATATATATATATATATATGTATGTCTGGATAAACTACAAAAATAAACAATTAGTGACAAAGTAAATATATATACACATTAAATATCACCAGTTCCTGCTTTTTGTGCAAAGCTTATGAAAATTTGATTTATATTCAAAGATATTTAAAAATGAAAATATACATAGAAGTAGCATTGAAATTCTACTTAAGAATGTCCAGCATTTATAAATCTCAAAACTAAACAAATTAATACACCAGGATTTTTTTTAAAAACTGCATTTAAAGATTTCATGGCATCAAAGACTTTAGAGTCTTATTATACATTTAATAAAAGGCGATTCTAAAATTGGACATTTTTTGAACAACCAAAGAAAAGTGCTTTCCTTTAAGAAACTCTAAGAATAATTTTGCTTCATGACAATCCTTGGCCACATATTGCCAGGATGTGAATTGATGGTAGAAATACAAAGATGTTAAGATGTGAAGCCCACTAATTCATTTTATCTGAAATTTAGATCAGTGAAAGGCATAATAAATCTTTCCTCAAAGAAACTCTAAGAATAATTTTGCTTCATGATAATTCTTGGCCACATATTGCCAGGATGATACTGCAAAAGCTGACTGACTTGGGATGCAAGACTTTACCATATCCACCATCTTCTCCCAATGTCTCACCAATCAACAACCAGTTTTCCAAGGATCTAGTCACTTTTTTTTACACCAAAAAAAACATTCCATTCCAAAAGAGAAATAGAAACTGCATTTAAAGATTTCTTGGCACCAAAGCATTTACCGTTTTATTGTACAGACATAAATAACTTTGCTAATGGCAGAAATGAATAGAAGTTAAGGGATCATATTTTGACTGATTAAAACATTGTTGAACTTCATTAATTCAGGAATAAAAGATGATTCCAAAATCAGGCATTATTTTCAGAACAACCTAATAACATGGAAACCTGCTAATTCATTTTATCTGAAATTTAGATCAGTGAAACGCATAATAAATCTAGAAAAGTGCTTTCCTTGAAGAAACTCTAAGAATAATTGCTGCTGTCAGCAAAATTCAGAAGTCAAAAATTCTTTTGTGTGATGTTTAATTTTTCAATGCAGTGCACATATCGTAATAGAGATCAATTATTTAAATCAATAATTCTGCCTTTAACTGAACTAAATGAAGAAAAAAAAACAGATCTTTTAAGATATATGATAAATCTGTTAAATAATAGATTAGCAGTAACTATTATTAGTTAGTGTAGATGAGTTTAGCTCTTTGCCTACTTTAAACCGTTCACAGTGGCTCTCCTGTTTCTACACATACCACACCCAAGCAAAGTACAAAAAACACTGATGGTTAGTTCATTATAATTGAGCAGAAGGACTCCGCTTACAATAATAATAAGACTTTATTTAAAAAGAATTTATCTACCATAGTGCCACAAACTGCCGACAATCAAAATGTCAGACCTCCCCAGAAAATGCTGGAATTCATCAGAGAAATGAATTAAATGAATATATTTCTATTGAGTCGTAAAGGATCAGTGATATGAATTAACAATTTCACCGTGCTATAGCGGATGGCAGTGGTAGATAAAGGGTTGAAGATAGTCTATTAAAAGATAGCTATATATCAAGTCATGTGAAATTAAGTAGGTACGTACTCAAACTGTTAACCAAGGATGTGACACAAAGTTGTAAGTATAATGCATCTAGCTAGGATCAAACTCACTATTCAGTAGTAAGGGATCTGCAAGACTAGTTTGCTAATCATTATACCATGATAGGATGCCCAGGGTGGGTATTTACCCAATCTGTTAGTCATGAGTAGGATGTGACACAAGGTTGTAAGTATGGAGCATACAACAAGCATTGAACTTGCTATTCAGTAGTAATGGATCTGCAAGACTAGCTAGCTAGCCATTACACCACAATGGGAGACACTTATATAAATAGGTGTTAGGCATGCTATGTGGTGTAATGGTTAGTGTCCTGGGTTATCAGACCATTGGTAGTGAGTTCGATTCTCACTGGGCGCCCCATACTTCTGGCCTTGTGACACATCTAAGATAAGCTTAGTAAATAACTATATAAATAGATGTATGCATGTATGTCTCTACTTTAGTGTAGAATACTTCTTTGATCTGAGCAAATGGTAAATAACTAATTCCTTATTTTGTAATGGGAAAAAGGTCTTTAAATTCCTTCCATTTTCTTATACTCTTCATTTATTTATAATCTTCAGCATTTAAAGTTCAAAGGAAAATAAATTTGTTTTGTTTTGTTGTTATTGTTTATTAATTGTATCATTGATTATCTCCCTTGAATTTTCTGTTGTTTTTTCCTATTCTTTCTCATTTCTAACTTTCCTATTCTGTTAATCCACATTCCCTCTCTCCCCCTTTTTTCGTATTTTTTCTTATTTTTTATTCTCTAAAGGAATACATACTCAAACAATCCATTTCTCTCTCGCACATATATCTCATGATAAAACTAGCCTTTCCTCCTTTTTCTTATAAGGTGATTATTTGTGGTTCTGGAAAATTCCTTTTACAGATACCTACCTCCCTCAACTCTCTTCCTATCTGATTTCCTTATCATCTTCACCAAAGATGTCCCCTATAACCAATCAAATCTTCCCCTCACCACAAAACTTACCCACCTACCTACTTCCCCTTTCTATAAAACACTTGTATGATCTGAATAATTCAATAAAAGCTGATGAAGTGGGGTTCAAAACCCCAGTGAAATATACTACACATTTTTGTCTGAGTTTTGTTCTTTCATTTCTTGTATTTTACCTCAGTCTGTCAGATTCATTCCAACCCCCTTTTCCTCATATATATATATATATATATATATATATATATATATATATACACACACGTATATACACAAATATAGGATGTCTTCAGAAAGTTAAGTTTTAAAAGAATTGTTGTTTTATATAAATGAGTTTTGCTTTATTAGGCTATGAACCTACTGATGTATACATATATATATAAGAGAGACAGACAGACATTTTTATAGATAGAGAGATAATTTTTAAAAGTTCATCTTTTCAGTATAAAAACATTTTCTTCAAAAACATGCCCATTCTTTCTGCCTTATCTGAAAACAAAAATGGACAATGATCTTTATCAATATTAACACTAGATTTCTATTCTATTTCTTTAATTTCTTTCTTTTAGTGATTTCTGTCATGAGAAAGAGTTCTGTGTTATTTAATGCTTGAGAAAGTCTCAAAGACTAAATCTTTTGACCCAGCCGAACGACCAAGGTGAGAGATCAACAAGTTGATGCAGCTCAGAATATGGAACCGATTCCTTCAGAGATAAGCAGCTGTTGTTGCAATGTAGGGACAACAGTGTCACTAGAAATGTATGCATGGGTCAAGAATCCTATTCAAGATAGAACAAATATTCCTTGACAAATGTGTCAAAATAACTGCATTGTTCCCTCTGCTCGGAGATCATTATTAACATTACTAGAAGAATCACTGAAACACCGACAGTAGTAGGATTGGGGTACTTACTACTCACATAAATCCCAAATTGGTTAGTAGGGGCTCCTTAACCTTGGTTGGCAACCCATCTCGGGCAAGGGAAGTCGATACAAAACCTCTGCTGCCTAGTGGCTTTACCTCATCCCAGAAAGGCTAGGAGAATAAGCCTCAAAAACAAATCAGGAGCCGGAGTCCCAATGGTTGTGTGATGCTGAAATTCAGTGCTACCCAGCAACTCCTGTGACACTATCGCTGCCAAACTGCATTGGTTGCTTACTTTCCTTTAGATCACATTGGCAATATGGAAAGTGGGGTTTCACTGCTTGGGCATCCTCCATATGAACCTGCCCAGGCAACGTAGTTAAAAAAAAATAAATTAAAACTACTCATTCGTCTTTCATAGACTGCTTTGACAACAAATAGATATTGCTCTTACTCTTGTAATCGAGCACTTGTTCATTTCTCCAATACAAAATACCTACACAAGCACAACTATATATATATTTTCAAGGGTATATAAAATGATAAATTTGTAAATGATATATCAGTATACATAAGAATGCATACTGAATACATAGATATATACAAATTTATACATAAGAGTATATATACATGTACATACACACACACACATATATATGTGTATTTGGGCAGCATTCTTTCATTTATACATGTAGAATTAAACAAAAGACACATCTCCTGTTTAACAATTTTATTTTTGATCATTAATGCATACTGAATACATAGATATATACAAATTTATACATAAGAGTATATATACATGTACATACACACACACATATATATGTGTGTATTTGGACAGCATTCTTTCATTTATACATGAAGAATTAAACAAAAGACACATCTCCTGTTTAACAATTTTATTTTTGATCATTAATGCAATGACCACACACGTGAAATCGACTGCTATTAATCGGTGTCTCGATTAATTTAGTGGATTTAACCTGAAGATCCTTATGGTGAAACTCGAGTAGGTTATCTTTTGTACCCATTTTATAATAATATACATATGCATATATATATATTCGTTTCTTACAAAATTCTTGTACAATCTGACTTTTATTCGTCACCGGAGTATCACTTGAAAAAATCCGGTTGAAAAGGCCTTCGTGTAAACCCCCCCATTTATTTTATATTTTATTCATTAATAAAATATTCTCCCAAATTACATATGATTCCTCCACTTTTAGTGTTATACATACACACACACACACACACACACACACACACATATATATATATATATATATATATATATATATATATATAGAGAGAGAGAGAGAGACAGTATATATAAGTGTATAGAATAATGTGTTTATAAAACTGTTTCCATACATAAATACACAATACTTACTTAGAAACACATCAATGTGGGCACAACAAGCAGACAGTATTAAATTTATTGATATCAATGGCTATAATTGGAATTTATTTCACGGGAAAAATGCCTAAGACACACACTTAATTCTTTAGAATTTCAGAAATATGGCCCGGATATTAAAATTATAATTTCCAATTTCAAAAACAGATGTTTTATAAATCTTCAAACCCTTCAGTTCATACATGTGTGAGTCTATTTCTTAGAAAATGTTTGAACATATTTAAGAAAATATATATATATATATATATATATACACACCTAAATGTGTGTGTAAGTGTATATTTATTTCTTCTTGTTTGCTAATCTGTTATCCATTATCTGTAACAATATCAAGTTTAAATCTTAAAAGGAAGAATTAAAAGTTGTCATAAGACATTGTTCATTTGTATATCTACCAGTTCCTTCATCTTATTTTTTTTTTGTATTTACTACACAAATTCACACTCTCATACACATATAAATCACAAAAGCCACAAAAAATTATTTTTAGAAAAATATACAGTTAAATGTGATGAGTCCATTTGCTTAGAGGAAACCATCTTCTGGTTAAATTCATTTGGATTGATATATATATATATATATATATATATATATATATATATAAACAAAACATCAATTTTTTTTCTCACATATACTGATTTCATTTTTCCCCACACAGTCATTACACCTTGAGAAAGGGTGAAGGTTCACCCGAAATATCAAAATAAATCAAACCAGGGACAAAACAATAGCTGGATATTGATATTTTTGTTCTGTTTTTTGTTTTTGTTTACGTGTTCATTTCCATGCTTCATAATACCAAAAAACGTTCAAAGGAACAAAGTTTATACACAATCAACCATATATATATATATATATATATATATATATATATGTGTAAATAAATATATCTTTTCCTGCCTGACGAGTTTCTTTTTGATCTTTTCCAATTGTCTGGCCAACTTTTTTCTGTCAGGGTGGAATTGGTGAATGAATCCACCGAATTTTCATTCCCTACTACTTTTAGCACTACTTAGTGCTATCGTTCAACCAAACATGTATAGAGGAAAAGGTGCTGTTAAAACATACATATATGTATATATATATATACAAGATGTGTCAACAAAGTATTGAGATTTTTTGTACATTTTGACAAGCTTGTATTCTGAAAAAATTAACGTTCCATTCATTGTTCATTTCTATCTTGGTAAATACATTTTCAATCTGATACTTTTATGATACACCTTGTATATATGCATATATAAATATACTGTTTTTTTTCAAAGCATAATGAAATAAGCATGCAATAATAGAAGAGACCTATAACCAACCTTCCCTGCTTGATTCTTGTTACAAAACTGTGTATGTTATTAATTGTAATTCATTTTCTAAAGTATTGTTTTGTTTTTGTTGCTAAGGTGATGCTAAAAAATGCTGGCAGTTATTTATACATATATAAACATTATGAAACTCGTAATTGTAATACAAAAAGGAGAAATTCTTAAGTCTTATTATTTATATTTGTCTTCATTTTGTACAGTATTTGTTGGTGAATTATTCACTTGTTTTAATTGAATTTAATCTAAACTCTAATTTAATCTAAACTCTAACAAATTCATTTCGCAATGATTTGCATGTAAAAATCCCCATATGAATGGAGAAGGGGCTAAGCTTTTAACGTCAAATTTATATATATATATATATATATATATATATATATATATATATATATATTTATTTTTTTTTTTTTTTTTTTTTTGGACGATGAATTAATTTTAGTTAATAATTAATGAATATTTTAGGCGGGCATATATGTTCAAATGTAAGGCTAAACAAATCGAGAAAAGCCTTACATTTGAACATATATGCCCGCCTAAAATATTCATTAATTATTAACTAATTAATTTTCAAAATTAGGTATGACTTCAATTAAGCACATATCCTCCAAAAATTGTTGGCTAAAAGCCATATCAAATAAACACACTGTTTATTTACGTACTCTCATATATATATATATATATATATATATATATATATATATATATATGCAAAGTGTGTAAAACAGTATCGAGATTTTTAAAAAGATTAACACAAAACTGAATAATAAATCTAAAAAAAAGTTTTGGTAAGCAATCAGTTTATCACATACAGTAAAATGTCTGATATTTACCAAGCTTAGTCTGACACAAGGCCACATTAGTAGAGCACCCAAAAATGATTAAACATGCTAACATGTTGTCATCAAGAGGCAACTTATATAGCATTAAATATATCAATATGTTTAAAATGTTATGTGTGTGTGAGGTTTTTAATAGAGATATTATTATGATCTTAGGACCATGCTGCGACACTTTTCAAATTCTTATCTATATATTGATACTCATGTTCCTTATTTGTACAACTGTTATCATCTTACAACATCATCAGTTTAAAAATGAGGCTGTCCAAATCATCCAAGATGAAATGCAAATATGTAAATCCTGATTATCTGGTATTGCTTATCACCATAATTCTTATTTCTTAAAAGTGTCATCACCTCAGCTATATAATGGACCATTCCATTTTTATTGTAAAGAAAGAAGGGAAGAAAAGGGACATGCTACACAGAAAGCAATAATGCTAATCTGTTTCAATCAAACATGATGAAAAGTAAGAAGAAAAACAAAGTGAGAGAGAGTTAAATCAAGATTATTATGCTTTTTACATATTGAACTATATTCAATAGCTCTTAAGCAAACATCTTAAATGATGTAATAATTAAATTATACTGTGGTATATCCACAGGTCTTACTAATATTCTGGGAAAAATTGTTTTATTTATTTTTTTACATATCCTGATTCCAATAGTGGCTCTAAAAGCTAGAATAGACATTTAACCTTTTTGTTGAATGTAGTTCAGCCTGTTATATATGTTCTTTCCAGATGAAAGCAATTTTCTGTTTTATTCTTCTATCATAATATACATACAAGCAATTAGCGTTTCCAAATGAATTGTTAACAATTCACACTAAGATGTATTAGTTTTATCAGTAACCTAAAAGATAAGACTTATAAGATAAGTTTAATTATTTTGTTTAAAAAAAAACAAGGTTTCTGTCAATTAGAAAAGTGTCATATGATTGATACTGAGAAAGTCTCAAGCGAGAAAAGACAAATTTAAATTAGGATAGATATTTGTGCGTACTTACAGAGGTGACAAAAATAGTGTGAGATTTCATATTTAATCTTTGAAATTAAGTCGGTACTTTTTTAAAAATTATATATTTCAGGTATACTTTCCAAATAAAATTATTATTTATATTCTTTTTTTTTTTCGGGGGGGGGGTAAAATTAAACTAGGGCATGAATAGATGGTTGATTGGTTGTTTTGTTTTTACAATCCTTTTCAGGTCATTTAATGCCAGGTTACTTATAGTACCTGCTGTTGCTTAAATGGTATACCATCTAAGTATTGAACAAGCTTATCACTGCTTAACTTTGGTAATATTGTGGGAACCAGTTCTTTCAATGTGACTTGACTGTAAGCAATCTCTTCCAGTGGCCTAGCTGTTATAAGATATGCTCGATCTAGTATTCCAGTCTGGTCTTGCCAAGGTAAGCATTTAAAATGTCACTCACCAAAGACAAAAGTGGGGGTGGGATGTTTTATGAACCCCAGTATGTGTGTATATATATATATATATATATATATATATATAATGGATTTCATGATTTGGTCTGTTTTCCTCTTTTGGTGGCTGGGGTATGAGGAGACAAACATTGATGTGAACAAGCAATGAGGAAAACCTCAAAAATATGAAGAGATGGTACATTAATAATGGAAATTTGCTTCCGGTTTTGTCTGTAACAAAAATTACGTCATTGCTTACGTCACATTACCCAAAATCGTCATAACATAGAATAAATACACTCAAAATTTGAACATGCAACAGTCCTCATTGTTTTTTAAAACAAGTTTTAATAAATACATGACTGGTATTATATATCTATATATAGTTTGTTTAATTTTAATACATATTTAAAGTTTACATTTCAAATTGTTTTATTTTTTAATCCTTTGATGAATTTGATGATTTTACTTACTTAGGGTACAAACTCGCTGACATTGAATTTTTTACTCCCACCCCTCAGGCAATATGTTTCAAAAATCTATTTTTACATCGCCCGTAGGGTGTTTTTTTTATTTTGTACTAGTTAAAAGAATGGAAAATCCAATCCATTTGTTCTTTGTCCATTTTTTTCCTGAATGTAGTTCAGTATCATACCAGGATCCAGAAGTTAAAAACTGTTGTAGGTACTCTTAGAGTTAATAAACTGATGTATTGTGAGGTGGAAAGATACGCAGATGAATGGTGTGCTTAACATATTCATTAAGCACCATTATCCGGTGCAAAACAGATACATACAAACACAGAACAAATAAGTACAAAGAATTAACAAAACAAACTCACACTAAAAGAGGAGGGTCAGTTTAGTAGAGCCAATGCAGCAAAATCAGTCTGAATATTATTCAGCTAGTTAATCTACTTTAATCATAGGCTATTTAATGGTTATGAGCCAGTCCATCTGGTAGAGAGCTGAAGGGGTGTTAGCCACTCTACAACATAAACTAATGTTCCAATTGTTATTTCTTGCAAGTTTTAATGGTGTTGCATCATATCTGATGGTTGTCAAGTTTGAAAACTTGGTGGATCTTATTCCTATGCAGGAAATACTGTCAGCATATTTCAAGTCCTGCCGATAAGGTGATATTTCTATAAAGTAAAAGATCAAATGAAAATAACATCTTAGTTGTTTTCTTTTTTATTTCGGCAATTTTTGTTCCTCGTTATCTATTTGGTAGGTCATCAAATCTATGTTTGTTCTCACTACTTATCACTGACAATATACTCTATTTTATGACCACTTTTACAATATGCAGCCTTGAAATTAGTGGGGACACAAGCAGACAAACATTACTGACCATTACAGTCATTAACTGGTCAATATCGACAAGCAAAGGGCAAGTACAAATACCAAAGCCTCACAACAAGCATTTTGAAAAAAAAAACAAAAAATAGAAAAATCAACACATTGTTTCTAAGAGCATGCCATCACTGACATGATATCCAAATGCAACATTACCATTATCCATTGTAATTTTTCCTTTATCTTTACGATTCATAACCATTAATGGTTGTTCACATTTCATCTCTTCAAAGGTGATCGTTTTTAACACATACAGTTACACTTTCTCAGGTTCGTGTATATATAGAGAGAAAGACCTGTAGATTATGCCCTATCATTCACTAATTAAGGGCGGTTTAGCTTAATCAGTAGAGTGTCTACTTAGAAAACACATGGTTCTGGGTTTGACACCAGCCCTTGCCAACTCAGTGTATGAGTAGCACAGGGATCTGAGCGGTAAAGTGAGGAGCTGATGGTAGGTGTGGCACTCAGTCGCAGATGCCAAAAAACAATCTCCTTGGTCTAGCGCTAGGGAAAAGGGGATAGACTCCCTCGCTGTCTGGCTAATACCGTCTTTAAGCCACTCCAACGACTTTACTTTTTTTTTTAATTCACTGATTATTTTTAATCAGTGTTAGTAATATCTCATCCACAGAAAGTGATGTTAATGCACATATAGGGAAGGCAACATCTGCCATGACAGATTATCAGTCATGTGGAAATCTAATCTCACTAACAAGTTAAAGCAACAATTCTTCCAAGCTGTAGTTGTATCAGTAATACTGTATGGCTGCACCACATGAACCCTAATGAAGCATTTAGTAAATAAGCTAGATGAGAGTTGCACAAGATTTCTGTGTGTGATCTTAAACAAATCATGGAAACAACACCCTATAAGAAAGCAGCTGTATGGCCACTTGCCACCTATCACACAGACCATCTGAGTGAGGCAAACAAGACATATTGGGGCACTGCTGGATAAACAAACTCATGTGACATCTTCTATGGAAACCAGCACATAGGCATACCAGTGCAGGCTGCCCAGCTAAGACCTACATTGACCAGCTCTGTGCAGATATGGGATGCTGTGCAGAGGACCTCCTGACAGTGATGAATGATAGGGATGGTTGGTGAGAGATTGTTGGGAATATCTATACTGCTGGTACAAGATGATGATGATGATGATTAACTGATGTACTGTAGATTACGCCTTATTATTCACTGATGGGGCCGATTTACCACAGTCGGTAGAGCACCCACCTTGGAAATGCAAGGTTCGATACTGGTCTCTGCCAATTCAGCACAAGAGTAGCACACATTGGGTTATCTGATCTGTATAGTAAAGTGGAGAGCTGATGGTAGTTGTCGTGCTCCACCTCAGAAGAAAAACAATCTCTCTGGTCTAGCGCTAGCCTGTTAAACTCTGCTAAAGAAATTGATCTTGTGTTGCATCCTGCTCATTTGGACGTGTTGGTAAATCTGTATATTTCTAAATTCCAATTCCTTTTCTTTCTTAGCAATAATTCATGCCAGTTTGGATCATGGGATGATATACTGGTTGAAACTTTTTTTCCCACAACCATTAGAACACAGACTTGGATGTAGCTACGGCTCCAATTCAGCTGATGGTTAAAAAGAGTGCTGGTCTGACCAGTCTGTTACTCTTTGCAATGTGGAAAGATAATTGAAAAAAAAATGTTTACTCATTTTTTCATCCTGTTTTTAGAATCATAGATGGGAGTGTTGGATATGATAGTCAGCTGCCAACCAGTGGTGCTAACACAGTTTTGTGGTGATAAAATAGGATAAATCTAGCATTAGTTTGTTTGGTCCTTTCAGGCGTGGGATCTTATTATATATATATATATATATGATTGGTTGAATATGCAAACATTTTTTTTTGTCTAAATTCTCAATCCTGACAATAGGGCTGAAATACTTTGAAAACCACCTATGGTAAAGTCATCAGCCAATTTCAGCTGGATATTGTATCATCCATTCGGTGACTTGAAAGGTTGTGCTGTCCAACTAAATATCCAAATGAAGAAATGCTACCCAATTATATATATATATATATAAGAAAACGTGGAATGAAAACATCACACAATGCTGTAAAAGAAGAAAACAATTTATAATATAATCATAGCTGATACTGATCAATATTTCGATTTTACAAAAATCATCATCAGAGCTCATTCACTCCCGTAGTTGATTGGGTCGGAGAGGAAAGTCAAATCAGTTTACAAAACAAAAAACCTTAATACTGCAAAAAAGAATGAAAGACGTTACAATATTCACCAACATGGGCATTCGCGCCATATATATGTCGGTCATGTTTCTATGTATACCTTTTGTCATCCAAATGTAGCGAATTTTGAGATGTTGGACAAGACGAAAACAATTTAAACAGAAGGGGATGGGTATTAAGAAATGTGACGGTTGGAATTCAAAAGATTTTTAGTAAAGAATTTTTTTACGATTAATTGTTTTTATTTTTTTAAATTTATTTTTAAGTTCTGTATTTCATAAATGATTAGATATTTACTGTATTTTGTTTTTTTATATATAAAGTAAAAAAGTTATGGCAGAATATGTTATTATTTTAGAAAAGGAATTTTTTATATTTTTAATTTTACGATAATTATTTTTAATTTTTAATTATTATTTTTAAGTTCTGTATTTAATAAATGATTAAATATTTATTGTGTATTGTTTTTATATATAAAGTAAAAAAGGTTATGGGTGGAATTGGTTATTATTTTATATAATGTTAAGCAATTTGGATCTAATGTAAGGTATTATTTTTCTTTTTTGCAGTATTAAGGTTTTTTGTTTTGTAAACTGATTTGACTTTCCTCTCCGACCCAATCAACTACAGGAGTGAATGAGCTCTGATGATGATTTTTGTAAAATCGAAATATTGATCAGTATCAGTTATGATTATATTATAAATTGTTTTCTTCTTTAACAGCATTGTGTGATGTTTTCATTCCACCTTTTCTTACTCATATTGTCGGATTCATTTCCTTTCTTTTAACTTATATATATATATGATATAGATTATTATTATATAGATATGCTATAGAATTCATAGCACAAATACATAAGTAGGAATCCTATTGAATATTTGTGATCAAATAATAGATTTATGATCTGAAGAAAAAAATACATGTATTGTTATTTTTTTCGAAGCTTTCATAGGAAGTGCAAGTGGTGGGGTCTAAAACATTAACTAGCACGGAAAATGAAATTTGCAAACTAAATTTGAGTTCCAGTTGGGTCTGTATGTATTCATCTAATACTAATGCCCTTGAGAAAGGTCTCAATACATTTCTGTTTTTGGAGCACTTTTGATCTATACAACTCGTGCTTTCTCAAAAATCTACACACTCTATTATAAACAAACACACTATCTCCATAAACTCTGTCACTATTTGTTTCACACCCACACTTTGTCAATCTATTTCTTTCTATATGTCTCTCCTACATACACATTCTTTTTCTCACACACTTTGTCAATCTCTTTCATACACACTCCTTGTATATCTCTTTTATACACAGTCTCTGTCTCACACATACACACACACACTTTGTTTATCTCTTTCTGCATCTCTGTCTCTCTCTCTCTCACCAACACACCTTTTGTTCATCTATCTCTTTCTGTATATATATATATATATATATATATATATATATATCCCTCTCACATACATATTCTGTCTCTCACACACACTTTGTATCTCTTTTTCTGCATCACTCTCTCTATCACATACACATTATTTCTTCCTCAATGTTTCTATATGTATATATATATATCGCTCTCGAATACACACTCTCTGTTTTACACACACTTTGTCTAGCTTATTCTATATCTCTCTCACACACACACTCTCTATCTGTATGTCTCTTTCTCATACACACTCTGTCTATCTCTTTCTATATCTCCTTCTCTCACAGACTCTCTGTCTATCTAATGCTTTCTATATATATCTCTTTCACATACACACTCTTACACTGTCTATTTCTCTATATATATATATATATATATATATGAGAAGTAAACAAACTGACGATGTGTTTTGATATGGGTTTGTTTAGCCGACAATTTTTGGGAGAATATGTGCTTAATTGAAGTTGTACCTAATTTTTTTTAATTAATTAATTAATAATTAACGAATTAGGTGGGAATACCTATTCAAATGTAAGGCTAAACAAATTGAGAAAAATCAATCTCTGTATGTGCATTTCAGCTTATTAGTCCTCATCAGCAGAGCTATAGACGGGAAGATCACTTTGTGTGTGATTCGAACCACTCTCTGTCTCTTTTTCTATTAGACTCTCTCTGTTTATCATGTTCTGTACCTCTCTTTCACATACATACTCACTTTCCCTTTATATATATGTATATATAGTCACATACACATATACATTTGGAAACATATTACCTTTGAGTATATCATTTAACTATGTACATAAAAAATAAGTAGATATGCATTAAAGGAAGTAAATCCATCTCTCTCTCTCGAACACACACACACTTTCTCTCTCGAACACACACACACACACACTCTCTCTCTCTCTCTCTCTCTCTCTCTCTCTATATATATATATATATATATATATATATATATGTAGAATATTAAGAAAATTGAAAAAACACAGGTTTAAATAAATAAACAGGTTTTTTTCAGCTTCCTTTCTCTCAGACTTTAAATTTTGAACAGATTGATAAATAAGGACTATCACTTGCTTTTCTCGTTATTCTGTGATAAAAATTTTTTATCACCTTCCATATACCAACAAATACCCTGAAGATGATCTAACTAATAGATCGAAACACTGCAGCATCAGCCAATAAACTTACCACTCACTTATTTAAACCTGTGTTTTTTCAATTTTCTTAATATTCTACATACCGTCGGATTCACTTCCTTTTCTTCACACACACACACACACACATATATATATATATATATATATGTGTATATATATAACATCCATTTAGAAAATCTTACCTTTGAGTATATCATTTAACTATGTACATAAAAAATAAGTAGATATGCATTAAAGGAAGTAAATCCTTCTCTCTCACACACACACACTCTCTCTATATATATATATATATATATATATATATAATAACAACATCCATTTAGAAAATCTTACCTTTGAGTGTATCATTTAACTATGTAGATAAAAAATATGTTCATATGCATTAAAGGAAGTAAATAAGAAGTACCAACATTTATTGGTATATTTCCCCAAAGAGAAATAGGAAGAAAGATTTAGAAACTAAATTAAGAAATCACTTTTGAATTGCACTTTATTTCATCATCGGATACAAAAATAACCTTCTTTTTTTTCTAATTTGAACTAGTGCCAGTGAATGAAAAAATGTTTATTAAGATATAACCTGGAAATGCCTTATATAGAAACTGGCATCTATTCTGTTATTACGGATGCAACATGCAAAGAATTTAGAAAAATATCAGAAGTTTCTTAAATCTACAATATTAAACAATATTACTTCCTATTTGTTTTTTGGTGTTTTTTTTGTTACTGCCATGTCTAGCATTTTAAATGCCTGAAACGAGAGAAGAAAAGTCCTTTGATAGATATTCATGTCATTCTTGTAGTCTGGTTTTTATAAGTACACAAATGTGCTGTCTGTAAAAATAGGTAAAGATACCATGGAAATCTGCAATTCTTTGTTAAGAAACATTAGAAAGCATTTTGAAATAAAACTCATTTGAAAAAAATCCTTGTGTTGAAAATAAACTTGCTACTTGTTACCAGATATGGTCATAAATGAAAAACTTTTGACATGCATTTATATATATATATATATATATATATATAATGATAAATAAATAGGTATATATCATTTTTTGTATATATATTTAATTACATTGATGTTTAAATATATATATATAAAAACTAATATATATTTATTCATTTTCATTATTATCAATTATTATTAATTTATTATTGCTCTATAACAGATATTGAGCATTTTCCTGATAATACTGCATACATTGGCTCACCACTAATAAAGTTATATTGTTAATCATACACTGTGGTTTTATATATATATATATATATATATATATATATATATATATATTTTATTTATTTATTTATAATCTTATTAATTTTTTTAATAATGATCTCTTTTAAAAAAAATCTTTAAAAAGAAAAAAGTTTCTCCTGACGATGACCTAAGGTCGAAACTAGTTGAGAAAAATAAACATAAAAGAAATATTCCTGTTTGTGTTATCACTTTTTGTTCATATATATATATATATATATATATATATATATATATATATATATAACCAAAAATAAGTCAGATACTATGTACCTATGTTTCACCCAAAGGATCTTCAGGATAACTCAGAATTATCCTGAAGATCATTTAACCTAGGTAGATAGTATCTAACTCCTTGTAAGTTTTCTATTTTTTGTGTAGTGAATATATTTCTTAGTGTATTTTATTACCTTCTTATTAAAGTAAAATGTGATTTGGTTTTGCCTAATAACTTCAGATGGCAGTTTTTTTTTTTAGAATACATCTAATAACTTTGATAAAACATTGATACATACCTAAAATTTTAACCCAGACTTTGTTTTGACATCTAAATTGATTGTTTAAAATTTGAACATATTTTCAAACCAAATTTGAATTATTGATTTGCTAAATAACTAACCAGAATATGGTTTTCACTCAAGATATGGATATGCCACTTCGCCGGTACATTTTCCATCCCTTCTTTTGTGGCTTATCAACTACTTTGAAAACTTTTTAAAATTAATTTTTACGTATTGACTTTTGTGCTTTTTCTTTTGGTAGTGTTTAATTTTTTTTCAAACTTTACAGATGATTCGGTCTTTTCATTTTTGTATTCTTTTTTTCCAGGCACCTGTTAGTAATATTTCTTTATTTACAAATTGTATTATCCGTTTTGTTTTACCATCCAAAATATAAACAAAATAGACAGATAAATATATGCCCACACATGTGATTGTGTGTATGCAAAATTGTCTAATTGAATATGACAGACGAGGAATGTTATTAATTTTTATTCCCATTTTCTTGTTTCCTTACAAGGGAACATATATAAAAATTGAGTGAGACTGGGAAGAGTTCTTACACTCCTGTATTTCTTATATATGTTTCCTTATAAGGAAACAAGAAAAGGGATATGAAATATAAATGACATACCTTGTCCATCATATTCAATAAGAATGGCATACATACACAAACATACACACACATATATATATATAAAGGAATCGTGTCTGAATATATTATATATATATATATATATATATATATATATATATAAGAGATGTCATTGAGCATTAAAATCATGCATACACTTTAATATGTCTATAATAAGGAAAAGTACAAGATTTTCTTTTCATTTTTACAGATTGAATGATATAATTATATAATTTTAAAAAATCCTTAAATTAATAATTTTAAAAAAATACATATATGTATATTCCAGGGAGACCTCTAGCTTTTGTCAAGGGATTTTGTAGAACCAATAAAAAAATTATTTGACAAAAGCTGAAGTTTTCCCTGAAATATATATATCTTTTATTTTAAATATTAAATTAAGGATTTAATTCCACCTGAAATATCAAGATTAAAGATAATATTCATCACTTTGAATTTTGGTTATTATTCCTTATTTCACACTTTTTCTATGCTTTCAATACAACCAAAATAGTTGTCCAACATCCATCATACATATATATATATATATATATATATATATATACTGGAAGCAGCTACCCAGCATTGCATTGTGTTAATTCAGCCTAGTGGTAGTGAATGTGCATATATATATATTTATACATTTGTTGTTAATTGTTTTATTTTCGTATTTTCCTCAGGAAATACATACATACACATCAACTGCCCTTTATATATGTATATAAATAGACTCAAATTTCAATATATTTCTACATAAACAAAGTCACTCACACGATTGAAATTTCACCTGTCCAAGTATACTAAATAAATGAACAAAAACTTAAGAAACTGGTTTGCGTTTTTGCCTTTAAAAATGTAAAGTGAAAGTGAAAGTAGTATGCAGTTTATCTCTTAGTCTATTGTACTAGATGCATCATATAAGTCTAGTTCGTATACCCCCCCCTGCACTTTCTGGTTTTGTGCAAAATAAAGCCAAATCATGAAAAGGAAACTAACAAACAAGTTTATTTGTGTGAATAAAAGACCTGAATGAGAGTACCATTCTATTACTAATTATGGAATCAATTATACAATAAAAGACACAATCTTCTGGAGAATTCCCTGAAGAATTCTTTTTTGGATGATAGGCGTTAGACTGACCTAATTTTCTAGAAGATTGAATTAAACTCTTATTTTCTGCAAGAGACTTTTCTCCCTTTGATTTTTTTTTAGATTAATTCCTCTCTACTCTAGCGGGTTTTAATACTTTAATATTGATGGAATTCTTTAAATACTTTTTTTTTGCTATTGTATCCCTACCTCTCTTGTGAATCAGTTGACTGTTTGTCAATTGGCACCAACTTTTTTTGATGCACTAGTCCCAGTGGGAGATTGTGGTGTATTTCTGAAAAATGTTTTCATATGCTTATCTGTTGAAATCAATGTGTTGTATCGTGAAGTGGAAAGATACACAGATGAATGGTGTGCTTAACATATTTATTAAGCACCAGCATCCGGTGTTAAACAGATACATACAAACACAGAACAAATAAGTACAAACAATTAACAAGACAAACTCACACTAAAAAGAGGAGGGTCAGTTCGGTATAGCCAATGCAGCAAAATCAGTCTGAATATTATTCAGTTAGTTAATCTACTTTAATTGTAGGCTATTTTATGGCTCTGAGCCAGTCCATCTGGTAGAGTACCAATGGGATATTATCTACTCTACAAAACAATCTTAGTTTGTAAAAGAGCTGTAATTTTCTTTGTACTTTATTACTTTCAATATAACTATATTAAAAAAAATACTAGCAAGAATATGTGCCCTTTGGGTGTAAGTATTTAAGTTTTAATGTAATGAAATATATTAGATTAGAAAGTCTAACAAAATTAAATAAGAACGCATATAAAAAAATTACACTTATTTTAATCATATCTTAATTAATTTCAATATAAAAATCATTCATGGGATTTATTTTATTATGAGTTTTCATCTTTGCTCCTGTAATCTCCAGTATGTCTTACTTGGATGGTTTGTGTGATAGTATGCAAATGGCAACATAGCTGCTCTGTTGTGGAGTGCTGCTTCCAGGGTTGGTTCAAGACAGTATGCAGCATCCTTGTGTCATTCCCATCTAGCCTTTTCTCAAGATATTTTATTTAAGTCCAAGTTATGCAACCATAAAACGATTTTATTTTCAAAAATTTCTTTAGTACCACAATAAATTAGATACATTTTATTCCTACACGTTCATTTAAGTGTCCATGTGTGCATATACATTTATATCATTGTATTTTGGAAACAACACTTCATTTGTTGAATGAATGTTTGCTCTTTTGTCTTCCATAGTTTGACATTATACATAAATTGCTAAATTAATTCACTAAGCATTTTTTATATTAACTTTTCTATATTTCTAACTTGAGTTGTTTCTATCCAACTTGGGATTTAGTTTAAATATTGAATCATGTTGCTAGGGATTTTAATCCATGCATTTTAGAATTTTACAATGCAAACACTATTTATAATTAAGTTATTTCTTTACTTTTTATGTTGATTAAAATGAACGTTTTAGTGTTTAGCTTTCCATGTATTTTCAGTTTTCGAGTAGATTAAAATGTAATGTCAGATTCCCTAATACTTCTTTAAAATTTATGGCTGGCCATAAAAAAGGAATGTTTGACTATGGTTTACAGTTTATGAACACAACACTTGAATACCAAAATTCTATAGTTGCAAACAAGGAAGTTAGTTGACCAGAACAACAAAGTGGAGTTTTTTTTTTTTTTTTTTTTTATGTTTCTGAAATCATTACTGAATCAAATGCAAATGATTTTTAAATGGATTTATTTAACCCAGAGATGAGACCCTAAAAGGTCAGAGTGGACCTACGAGTAATGGCAAGTACTTTCAACTAAGTCCATGATTGTCTTCAGAGGAATTATTTGTTGTAGTTGTTGTTAATTTTTTGTAGTGCAAGGTTTATACCATTGGGAGGTTTATTGTGTTTTGGGTACAAAATATGCGGTGTCTTCTCTAACAAAAAGGTTTGAATGTACACACATAAAGATCATCAAGAAGACGTTTAACAAAAGTTACTTAAATAATGATTTTCTGCCTAAATATACACAATACATATATATATATATATATATATATATTTACTGCAAGCACATAAACCAACTTGACGCCTTTCACATGCGTTGTCTTCTTGCCATTTGCGGTATAAAATGGGATGATAGAGTAAAAAATAGCACAATATTAAAAAAATGTAAGATTGCTAGCATCGAGACCTTACTAGCCAAGGTTCAGCTTAGGTGGGCTGATCATGTTGTCAGAATGAATGAGAACAGGCTTCTAAAGAAGATTTTATACAGACAATTACCAAATGCTAAGCGTTCTATTGGACGTCCTCTCTTACGCTACAAGGACAAATTGAAGGACAATTTGAAATGCCTCAATATTAACCTGAGTGATTGGGAAAATCTAGCATCAAATCAAAAAGAATGGCATAAGACCTTTTTGCTAAACTAAAGAGCTTTGAAGATAATAGACTGAAGCATCGTGATCAGCTCCGCCTAACTTTAAAACAAAAACATCTGACTCACGCCTTAGAACATTTCATTTGTCAGCGTGGCTTCATAGCTCGCAGCAAGGCTGGGCTGCTATCACACTCAAGGAAACACAAATTTTCTTCTTGATAGCATGCACAACATGGGACGAAACAAATTAGTTGCTGCTGACCCTCATCTATCGTTCATGATAGGAGAGTCCATCATATATATATATATATATGTAGGGAGATTATGTGCTTAATTAAAGTCATACCTAATTTGTTAATTAATTAATTATAATTAAATGAATTAGGCGTGCATATCGGTTTAAATGTAAAGCTTAAACAAATCGAGAAAAAGTTGATCTCTGTATGTACATTTCAGCCCATTAGGCCTCATCAGCAGAGCTATAGACAGGGCAGTGCTTTGTGTGCGATTCGAACCCTACCTGCCAGGCTGACAGGTGGACATTCTAACCACTACACTAGCTGGCTTCCCCAGAAACTCTTGTTTATTTTAAACTGAAATGTAAATCGCACTTTTTGGGTGACTTATGGCACGACAGTATGAAGTGGTCAAACGTAATCTCCCTACAAATTGTGGGACTTCCCCATTTCAAACACATTGTTTGACCACTTCATACTGTCATGCCATAAGTCACCCAAAAAGTGTGATATACATATCAGTTTAAAATAAACGAGAGATTCTTGTTTGAAAAAGAGAATTTGTCTATCGTCGAGTTTGGGATATGCCTTCTTTTTTCAAAAACTGTTACAATAAGAGATACATGACTGTCGCTGACCGAGAAAAGTGTTGGTGGATGTGCTTATATTTGAAACTACCGCATAACTTTTCTGCAACATCAATGTTTTCGTTTTGAATTCATATTATTTTTCGTCTCCGCTATTGATAAGTCCAGAGTAAAAACAAGCTCTGAAGATGATTTTTATAAATCGAAATATTGTTCAATATTAGCTATGAATATGATATAAAATCTTTTCACTTTAACTGCATATTGTGTTGTTTTCACATCCTTTTATCTATACATATATATACATATATATATATATATATATATATATATAGAGAGAGAGAGAGAGATAGATCAAACCCAAAAACACAAGTACTGTGTTACAGTGCTTCTTTCAAACTAATTAAAGTCATTGAACAATGTTCTTTGAAAATACTTATTTTTAAATTTGAACTCAAATAGAAATATACACTGAAAAAACACAAAATTCTAAGTATTTATATTTTTAGAAAATGGAAAATTTCAGAGAATGTTGCAGAACGCATATTGTAATGGCAGTGACAAGAATTACACTTTGAAATACATGGGAAAAAAAACAGATAAATTTATATACAAGCTACTTCATCTGATAAATTTCCTGCATATGCACTATCAGAAGACTTGCATACAAGTTGTAGCTGGTTTGATATGTCATATCAGGCATAGGTTTAAAAACTGATGAGAGCTGTTTGGCCCTTATACATGGAAATTGATGGGAGAGTTCATCATATATATACATATATACAGGAAGTGTGGTGTAATGGTTAGGGGTTGTAGGAATTGAACTCATTGACTCTTTTTCAAATCCAGGATGAGGCTGTTTTCATTTCACAGTGATAATACCCTTGGAAAGGTATGAATCCAACACTCCCTCCAGCTATGGATAAATAGTAGGCCAGGCAGTCAGTCTAGGGAAGGAAAACTGAATTCAAACCTAATAAAATCCACAAGAAATTGATCTTGTGTCACATCCAGCTCATGCAGAGGGGTTTTGTAAAGACAATGAGTTCATCATCATATATATATATATATATATATATATATATACATACATATCCAAACTAAAGTATATATTGGTGTAATACTATTTTTCCATGTGTGTGTCACATGTACTTACATCTTTACATGTGACTTTACACTACTATATAATTATGATTGATTGGTCGCTTTTCTCACTTTTCTTTTGTTGATTGTGCACACCTATGTGAAACTTCTTGATTAGACATGTGTAGATATGAGGCATTACCAAACTTTTCAAAACATTTTTTTTGCTTTACTTCAAATCTATCTATATATGTATGAATGTCATTCAATAAATAAGGGTAATCATCATTTTAGATGATGCAGTTTTGTAGGCACTGTGGCAGTAAAGTGGGGAGCTGACGATAGGTGTGGTGCTCCACCTCAGCAAAAGCAATCTCCCTGGTTCAGTGTTAGCAAAAAGAGGATAGACTTCCTTACTATACTGATGATATAGTTTGCTATATCTATAAATAAATAGTGTTCAATATCATTAATAGAGGATGTATATGAAAGTTAGGGTAGCAAAGACATGAAGTCAATAGCACTAAAAAACTGACAGTTTCTTGCCTATACGCTTTTCAGCCAATGTAAAACACTGTCAGGTATGAAAGCACCATTGTCTTCACTACCCTCACTTATATATACATACACTTCATTAAATATTCTATATACTTGAATCTATTTCTCTCCCAATTTGTATAAAAGTATATTTCAAATGATATACAGAATATATACAGAAGCAAATAAAGAATGCACGTGTGTGTGTGTGTGTGTACAATTACCTGCCCCTCCCCAAATATTTCATTTTCTGTGTTAAATGGTGAATCTCAGTATTGTTTTGAGAGAGAGAGAGAGGATGTGTTTCTGCTTGGAATAAATTCAGTCCATCGATGCATGCATCTCACAAATCAACGCCAATTTCTACAGCATGTCAATCTGCCATATATTCTTCTCATCAATTACAGCCGCTCTTCTTTCAATAGAGTTAAGAAAAGCCATGCAATGACATAACAATCTGCAAGCAGTCAGCAATCTTATTTCACGAAAATAAGTATGTATTATTTACCCATTTTTTTCCTACCTAAAACTTCTCTATTCAAATCACCATCGTTCATTCCTCTTACAAGACTGGCCTTACACTGTGATTTCTCTCACTGAATTTCACTGTCTCTACAATCTACATCTAAGAACATTGGTTTTGCAACTTTTTCTAGCTGGTGGGAACACCTTTCTATCTTATGGAAACCCATATGAATAAAAATGAAATCTTGTGGACCCCCATATATATATAAAAATGAAAACATTTTTAAGGAAAAAAAAAAAAAGAAAAATATTTAATGAATATCCCATCCAACATTTTCACTAAGTAATCTTACTGACAACTGTCTTGTGTGGCAATTTTGTTGCCTCATTGGTTGCTTTTCATCAGACTAAACTAAGATTAGTGTGCACTTTTCATTTAATATTGTGTCCTCAAACATACAAAGCAAAATCTGAATGTATCTAATATATATCTCTACTATTAAAACCAGTGTTTGCTTGCTTAGTTGTATTTATTTTATGGGTGGTCAGAGTTGAAATATGGGGGCTGAAAAAAGGGTAACTTGACTTGAGGATAATCATAGGATAGGTAGAATTGACCTCCAATATTACTAAATATTACCACAGGTCAGTTTAGTGTCAAAACTTTTATTTCCTGTTAAATGGATAGAGATAAAGAATTTATGGTAGAATGAAGATTGTGTTTGACTTGCTTGGCTCAAATTGTCAATTCTTAGTGATATTTTTGACAAAGATACATACAATTCACTTTGCACAGCAATTCTGTATTTGGTCATCATATTGATGTGTGCTGAAAATGTTGTCTTACATAAATATGTTTTTTGAAATGGTAACAATACTTTTGACAAAGATACATGCAATTCACAATTCTCTTTCCAGCTATGAGTAAATAGAATAAAAATGTCAACAAGGGTTCAAATCCTGAATGAGGTTTTTGTATTTCACATAGCACTAATACCCTTGGGAAAAGTATGCATCCAACTATTCTCTTTCCAGCTATGAGTAGATAGAATAAAGTCTGTATTTGGTCATCATATTGATGTGTGCTGAAAATGTTGTCTTACATACGTTTTTTGAAATGGTAACAATATTTTGACCATTTTTTTAAGACAAGCCAGAATTTTGTGAGTGGTTTCTGTTTAAACTGAATTCTATTTAGTTTTGACTATAGATATAACTTACATTTGGTCATGCTATCCTGAATATAGCGACACATGTAGCAAGAAAAAAATATAAATAAATAATTATAAAAATTATATAAAATAAATAATAATAAAAGAAAAAATATAAATAAAATTGAAATTTGTCAAAAATATTTAATGAAAATCATATTTAATATGTTCACTGAGTAATGACATTTGGCAAGAAGGATGTACTTACCTTGCTTGGCATAAATTGACAATTCTTGGGGATATTTTTTCTCAATGATACATCCAATTTACTTACCACAAGTTTGGTCTATTTGGTCATCATATTAGTAAGTGCTGAAAATGCTGTTTCACATAAATAGGTACCAGCATTTTGACAGACTTTTGAAATAACAATGGAGACTCTGAAACTATGATAAGCAGAAGTTTTAGGAGTGGCTGCTTTTTAAACTAAAATTTTCACCAGTATCTACTAGTAACTTGAAATATGAATTTGTGGTTCTATTGTTAATTGGATAATGTAAATTTTCAAGATACTTTTGTAGCGTCTGCAAACCCCTGCTGTTGACATTGTGGACCTCCTGTGGTGCCTAGACCACAGTTTGCAAACCACTGATCTTGAATGATCTCCTGAATCAAAGAGAGAGATTTAGTGTTGGTGCTATCATCATCATCATCATCATCATGTCACATGCGTATGTAAGAGTGGACCCCGCATTAAACTTAACTTTGTGTCAAGCTTACCTTCTATGAATTTGCTATCTGGGGGAATAGATCTTTTGAAATTAGTAGACCAGTTTGTATACCTTGGTAGCAATATCTTATCTACACATAGGTAAAGCATCTTTACTGCTATTGAAAGGTTAATGACCATATAGACTCTGTGGTAAAATAAAATGGATATTCTTCCAAGCTGAAGCAGTTTCAGTACTACTGTAGGGTTTACCACTTGGACTCACAACAAAACACTTGGAGAAAATGCTAGGTGGGAACAACAAAAGGATGCTGTATTCTATTTTAAACAGAGCTGCAAACTAGTGCTCTACTAAACAGCAGATTCCAGCTACTTACCACTAATCTCACAAATCATCCAAGCAAGGCAAACAAGACATGCTGGGCACTGCTGGAGAATTAAGGATGAACTTGAAGAATAATTAAAGTTCCAATTACCATCGAACTGGGAAGACAAGGCAACAAACGGTTGTAACTTAAATACAAACCCGAATAGTCACAAGGTCTACTGCAGAATCACAAGGTATTTATAAGACTCCACAATGTCATTCAAATCAAGCAGTCAAGCAGCCAATCAGAACTCAAGGGATGGAATCACCCAAATTCATGAATGGATCATTCTTGATTTTTATATATACCCACTGTCTTGGACACTGCTTAAGTTGTACTTAGTTAGCTGCTGTTATTCAAACCAATAGTAATTTACTGACTTCAATAGAACTCATATGTGATCTTTTCCTATGGTCTCCTACACATGGTATTCCCTCTAAATCACCAAACTTAAGCAGCAATGAACCTATTAAATACTTAGATGGGTGACCATTTAAGCAACAGTAGGTACTTTAAGCAAACTGATATTAAAATGACCAACAAGGGTTTATATGCAGTAAAACAAAACAAACAAACAACCTACACATGTTCACACCAATATTGGCTGACCAGCAAAAACTTACTTTCACCAGCTCTGTAATGACACTGGGTGTTGTCTAGAGGACTTAGACAGATTGATGGCCAATAGAAATGGATGTCAAGAGAGAGTCAAAGGAATACATGTTTTTGGCATATTTTGATGATGATGATGATTTGTTTTACTCAAAACTGAAAAGTATCATGCCATATATTTAAGTTTTGTAAGATCCATATGCGCTATAAGTTATACTCTACTGGACCTTTGTTCTTATCATATAAATCATGCATATCTTCATGTAACAGACAGGCATTCATATGTCCAAGTGAGTTTAGTTTCCTGTAATGTTGAAATTTACAGTGCAATAAATAAACCCTTGAGATATTTTTTAAAACTAGTTGCTTTATCCACAGCACTCACTTGTTTCTCATAACTTAGGATTGTAGTTGTTTTGTTTTTATAATGTTCATTATTTGAAGATAAGATGAAATGATTATAAGTTGTATATCCAGAAATCTTTCTCAATCCCAGAGGATCTGTTTAAATTCAATTGAAAAGAATGTGAAATGTTTTTGCTTGTAAAATGATATTATGGCTTGGCTTAGTAAATAAATATTAGGTAGGTGGTCCACATTGACTGCAGGCAGGTTCATGGCTGCAGCTGAAGGTCTTGTCAGAGTTTTATGGCATTGTGTTGTGGTTTTTCCTCCTGTGTCTCTTGTCCTTGAGGCTGGCCCTGCAAGGGTTTTCAAAGGAGGAGACAACATAGTGGTGAGACACCAGACACATGGGTCTGAGCTATGGTGGACCATTAGCAATGGTTGGTGTGACAGGAATTTTTTCATTAAGTCATGATAACAGCACTAATAAAAACATACTAATAAGAAAAAAGAGAACATAATTCTCAGTTGGTAGAACACTCGCGTAAGAATTGCTAGGTTCCTGGTTTGATAACAGTCCCCACCATCTCAGTGCATGAGTCACACTGATTGCATAATCTGTGCAGTAAAGTTGGGAACTGATGGTATGTGCGGCACTTCACCTCAGCAAAACAATTTATCAGGTCTAGCACTAGCAAAAAGGGGATATATTCCCTCACTGTCTGGCTGATACTCACAATAGGTCACTCCATCAAATTTACTGACTTATAAATAAATGCTCATATGGTTTGTGAAATGAAAAAAAAAATATTGACTTCAGATTTATGTAAAAGAGTAGATTTTAAATTTCTGACCTCCTGACCTCTGGATATTTATCTGATCTTTGAAAATTCTTTGTTCATTCACTCAAGTTTTTTTGTATGAATATCAATTGTAAAAATATAATCGGAAACTTCTTTTCTTTTTTTTTTAATCTTCATATTTCAAGATTTAAGATTAACTGAAACATTGATTTCTAATGAATAAAAACAGAAATGGAAATTCCCATATAATAATGTTATATATTATACAAAGCCTTAAAGATTCTGAGGGGATAAGGATTATCTCATAATCAAGATTAGTTTCATTGCATGTTATAAATTTATAAATGAGACCAGTACTTTTCTTTAAAAAAAACATATAATAAATATTTCATAGTAATAAAATTCAAGATGATATGAAGTGAATATTTCTTAAATTTTAATGAAATTTACACATGTAAATTTTAGTGAAATTTTATTAGCATACTATTTCTCTGAATTTTTGAAATGAGGCTTGATAAGTTGTATTATTCGAATTATTTGGACTATTGTCCCCTTCTTTGTTGTTATCTACACAATGTTTCAGCCGATGTGCCGTCTGGCCTTCTTGAGGTATTTCTTGTTGGACACGGGGACCTGCTCAAACTTGGGAACTTTCTCTTTGAATTTGGGGACTTTCTTGTCACAATCAGGAGCCTTCACAGAACTTTGGACTGAACTCTGTATTCAATGCACAGGGGTAGACTGTTCTTATTCCGTTAACTATGACCGGGTACAAGTGCTAAGCTGTAATAATTATTCTATGTTACTGTTGCCCTATTCTATGTTAACTCAATTCCTATATCCTATCCTAGGCGTTGAGTTAATACAGTTCTACTTTACAGATATATCTGGGTTGCTGGTTCAATCCTGGGCAAGGACAACAGTAATATAGAATAATTAACACAGCTTAACACTTGTTATCCAGTCATGGCTAATGGAATCAGAGCAGTCTACCCCTGTGGATTGAATAAAGGGTTTTATTAGCATGGTTTTAATTCCTCATAATTTTTATGATTTGGAATAAAGAAATTTTATTACTGGAAACATTTCAGTATATTGACTAATATTATCTCTTTTAGAATTCTACAGAAAGGACCAGTTTAGCTCAGTTGATAGAGCATCTGCATTGAAATTGCAACGTTTTGGGTTAGATACCAGTCCCTGCCAAATCAGCGCATGAGTAACTCAGTTTGAATAATCTGGTAAAGTGGGAAGCTTACAGTAGGTGTGATGCTCCACTTCAGCACAAACAATCTCCCTTGTCTAGCACTAGCAAAAAAGAGACAGACCCCTCACTGTTTGGTTGATACCAACAATAGGTCACTCCATTAATTTTACTTTTTTAGAATGCTACATCATCAGAAATTTCAACTTTTTCTAATACATAATATCATATTGTTTCATGAGGTTGGTTGGTTGGATTTTATGTCATGTCAACCTTTTGATTATTTCATGGCAAAGACGTTTTGATTTTAAATATTCATGTTTGGGTATTCAGATTTTATTTAAATTTTTTATCTATTTGACCCACAGATGGGATGCTAACAGGTACTACCACTCTGGCTCAGAGTGGGCCTGGGAGTAATGGCAATTAAGTGGCACTCTACACTCCCCAAATGTCCAGAATAGAACCTCACCTCTAGTGGCAGTCATACCTAAGGGCACAAGCCCAAAGCTATTTGACATTTAGAATAACTTTTCGTCTGAAGATTGCATAGGCAAGAAACTGTCAGTAACCAGGTGCTGTTGACTCTGTCCACTCTACCTTAACTTAAATATACACATGCCCACATACACATAGTATATATGTGTATGCATAGGAATAAAGATATTTATTTATCTCTCTGTAAAACATAAATAAACAAGTTACTTAAAAGTGTCCTGAAGTTCAGTCATATGGATCAGTTTATCTGTTTGTGTAAGCTCTTTTGAAAATATTTCTATAAGGTTTGATTTCAGAATAGCAACTCCAAAAAAAAAAATTCTCTCTGCATCTATTTTTCTATTATTTATGTTCTGTGTTACTTGTAGATATTTATTTCATTCAGTTTAGACATTTACAAGGACACACTTGTCAAGCACACAGTGCAGACAAAAAAAACAACTTCTCTATCAACTGCCTACTACTAAACTAGCTTAATATATGTATATAACAACCCCTCTTGAACTGTATAATAATAAACTAGCTTAATATATGAATTTCACAATCAGAAATTGAGTGAATAATAAGTTTATAATGAGAGCAAATCTGATGTGTCATTTTATGATAAATATTTTGTCTCGTTGGAAGTCTTGTGTTTCTTCTGACTGAACCTCCCATCTTGTTACAATGATGTATTTTTTATCAAAGAATGTATTGGAAATCCAGGCAATAAAAGTGTAAATAATTTAGATTTTTCGGACTGTTGTTCTCATCTTTATTGTAGTATGTATCACAAACTTTTGGGTGCTTTAACAGATTTTTCGGACTGTTGTTCTCATCTTTTTGTAGTATGTATAATCACAACCTTTTGGGTGCTTTAACCTTCGGCCTACCTTAGGTGTTCTCTGTGTATCTGAGTATAGTAATGATCCAAACTGGGAAATCATTTTTAATAGTTTGACAGTTGATCAAGCAGGCATCAAAGAACTTTTGAAGATCACATTCAAATAATGATAACATTGATTTTGCAATGAATAGGTATTCCACACTCCCCAAAATTGGAACTTCACTATGAGATGCAGTTTAACCAAATGTATGGAGGATCACATGAAATTCAAGATTACAAATCTTGAAGTTTGAAATTTGCTGGCAGATTTGAGAAATTTCAGTTCTTAAAGATTAGTTTAACATATTTAATGCAATACGACCTAGTGGATTGGGTTATATTTTGTTAGTATGAATCAACCCACCTGTAGGTAAAAAAAAACAAACAAACAAATCATGATCCACTGATAATGTTAAAGGAGCCAGTTTTAGACAAATACTTTTATTGATATACCTATGACTGGAATAATCTTTGTGGTATGTATAAACACAACATTTCAGCCACTGTATCCTCCAGTCTTCCTCAAGTGTTTCCTGTGTATCCGAGCATTTCACTGTTGATCAAGCAGGCATCAAATAACTTTTGAAGATCACATTCAAATAATGATGACATTGATTTTGCAATGTCTCTCATTATGATCATTTAGAAAAAAAATGTTTATTGGTGTTTGCTGTACAACTCGAGGCATAAAATCCAAGAACATCAGTCTTTTTTATATTTTATTTTTAATGTAATTTACGCTAAAAACAATTTGATTTAGCCTTTTTAATGATCGATTCCCATATTGTTTTCATGTCTATACTTGTGTTATGTAATCGCCACCCAGCACCTATATTTGTGGCCTTGTGTCAGACTTAGAAAAAAAACCTTAAAAAATTCTCTTATATTACTGGGTGGTCTTTGTAGAATCACCGATAAAGATAAAATCTTTTAACGAGAAAAAGGAGATGAAAAGGCTATGTTTAAGGAAAATCCAGTATTTTAGGCGCAGAGAGTCTTTTGATCTTAGGCTCGTGAACTATGTGTGACCGAAAAGCGTTGGAACGTTTCGAACATTCGATTCGGTCGAGGGCTAGCTCGAACATTCCAGAGAAAGACCTTTCTGGAAAATGACTTTGAAATAGTATTTAAGAGACCCGTCAATAGAGTTAGGGGACAGTCGGTGATCGGAGCGAGTTAGAGTTAGTCAGAGATCAGGGCCAGTCAGTGATTGTACGGAGTTTAGTAAGCTGTTGTCACTAAAAACCATAAGCAAAGCTTGTCACCGAGAAGTTTACTAAGGACTAAGAAACTCTAAGTTGAATCCAGTTAGAATACAATTAATTATTAAGCGCAGATAATATTAGGGACTCTCTCTCTCAAAAGTTATAGTGAAGTTTTGAATATAATAAACTTCTGAAAAGTAAACACGGTGTTATTAATTTTCTCTATTTATGGCGAAAGGAACCGTTTTATGAATGGGCTCGCTACACAAACAAAATAGTAAATATATTATCGTAAAATTGACCGTGACAAAAGACGCATGGTTGTGAAACTTGATACCAGAGAGAAGCACGTGGAGTGAGAAAGGTGATACCCCTTGACCAAGTGTGTGGAAGGATTTTGGGGCTAGAAGACTGACTGCTAGATCGGTGTTGGTAAACAGACGACCGTACGGAGATAGGATTTGATACCGGGAAAGAAACAACAAACCCACTACGCAACTTAGATCCCTATTTAGTGCCGTGAAAGAAAAGGCGCTACGTTAGACTTGGTCTACTCAAGAGGTCACTACAGACCAACATATTTGCTGCTTCTTTGAGATATCTTCTTCTCCAATGTTCTTCTTTGTCTAAAAAATTTTGACAAATTTAAGCAGCCCATTTTTATTTTATCTGAAACATGTTTACCAATTTATTTTTATATTTATTTCTCACAAAATATTAAAAGTTTTTTGATAAAATTTGAAAGTATTTTTACAATATTGTGTGTCTGTTTCTATCTCGGAAGTTATACATTGTAAATGTCATTTTGCATCTTTTGAGGATATGGCTAATTTCAGTTGCCTGGTTCTGCAGACAGCTATAAAATTAGCATGGAAACAAGAAGAAGATAAAAGAGTCAGTTCATCACAAGAGTAGGAAAATATTTATCTTTATTCCTTGGATAAGGGATTTTATGATAAGAATATATAAAATACACCTGGTCCTTGTTTATCAAACGCTTTGTTTACCAATCCCTTGCACTTACGACCAGCCTCACATGCCTACCAACAATGGACAGAGAGAGATAGAGAGAAAGAGAGTAAGGCACCACTTCATCGTTGTGCACAGAAAAAAGAAAAGTGCTTCATATAAATTGCTTTTTCTATATCTAATTTCATTATAGCATCTAACGGTAGTAGCAGTCTGCTTAAATTTGTTGGTATAAAATGCAATAGGATTTAGAGAAATTGCTGCTTTTCTAGATGTGCTTCTGGCATAATGGTTATACATATTTACCAACCCCTCTACACGAGCAGGATGTGACACAAGGTCAATTTCTTAAGCAGTGTTTAACAGGTTTGAATTCAGAGTTTTCCTTCTCCTAGACTGGTTACCTAACCAAGGTTAAAGAGCCAAGTCTGCCCTACTGTTTACCCTTAGCTGGAAGGAGAGTAGTTAAATTCATACCTTTCCCAAAGGTATTAGTACTATGTGAAATGCAAACAGCCTCATCCTGGATTTGAACATGTGTCCATTTCCTACGACTCTAACCATTGCACCACACACCTCCAACATGGCATAATAGTTATTGTCATGAAAAGTAAATTTGGAAACCGGAGTTCAAATCCTGAATCTTTATTTCATTTGAACCTATCATTCTATGGTCTTCATCGACTGTACTGTCTGTATGGTAGGAGAGATTTTCCTTTTCTACCATTTCTAATGATTGATGAATTGATTTTTAATGGCATGCCAAACCATCTTGAGGTTAGGGAATCATGTTCATTGTATGTCTCTATCTACATTTTTGTGTAGTTGCTTCTTAAGAGAATTTTTTTCAAACGGGCCTATTGAAAACAAATAATTTCTAAAAAGATCTATGGGACTCTAACAGGTACTACAACTTCAAGTCAGTGGAGCTGGGAGTAATGGCAATGAAGAGGTACTTCACTCTCCCCAGATCCCCAGAATAGGAACCTAACCATCAGATTCAGTTTAGTATCATACTTAGGACACCCCTTTCTTTCATTGGGGGCAACTTATTCCTTTACAGGAGATACAATCAGCTTATTCTAAGCTCTGCTGGCGGAGTGATAGCAGTATAAAGCAAAATGATGATAAAAAAATATTTTGAAATGATCTAAGACACAGCTATTATTTTACTTCCAGAATAATAGATTTATTCTTTCTATAGATTCAATTCACATGAAGAACACTGATTGACACATTAATCAAGTTTTGGCACCAAGATTAGATAGATCTTTGGACCAGTTCCAAGAGAATTTTCCATGAGTCGCATATCAAAAGTAAAAAAATCTGCACATGGTTCTTAAAGTAGCTTTTGGTCAGCCATGTTATAGACGATATATAATATAGATCTCATAAAGTTTTCTACATATAAACATAAACAAAAACAGTGTAGTAAAAAAATTAAAGTCAGTGGAGTCACCTATTGTCAATATCAGCCAAACAGCGAGGGAGTCTATCCCCTTTTCACTATTGCTAGACCAGGGAGATGGTTTTTTTTACATCTGTGTTGGAATGCCACACCTACCATCAGTTTACCACTTTACAACACAGGTCCAAGCTGTGCTACTCATGTGCTGAGTTGACGAGGGTTGATAGTGAACCCAGAACCATGTGGTTCCAAGGCAGATTGATTTTGTGTCTAATTTTGGTGGAAGTGTTGGTTAAATATATACAGAATTTATGATGCATATATATTGAACACCAGTATGTAGCATCCTTGTGTAGTTTCCATGAAGCTTTTTTCTCCATAGGTTTTCTTAGAATCCAAGTGGTGCAGCCATACAGAATCATTCCTACTATAAACAAAACTAAAGTCAGCGGAATGACCTACAGTTAGTATTAGTATTTGGACCAGTTCCAAGAGCATTTTCCATGAGTCAAAGATCTGCAAGTGGCTCATGAGCCATGTTTTAGTTACCCCTGTTATAGACGATACGATATATAGATCTCATCCAGTTTTTATCAGATATACATTAACAAAAACAGTATAGTAAAATGAAAGTTGGCAGAATGGCCTATTGTCAGTATCAGCCAGACAGCAAAGGAGTCTATCCCCTTTTGACTAGTGCTAGACCAGAGAGATTATTTTTTGAGTCTGAGGCTAGCACCACACCTACCATCAACTCCCCACTTTACCACACAGATCTATGCTGTTACTACTCATGGGCTGAGTTGGTAAGAGCTGGTATAGAACCCGGAACTTTGTGGTTCCTGTTGTATCATTGAGGTTAAATTATACACAGAAGAAATTGAGTGCTCAATATATATATTTAGCACCAGTATTTAGTGCTAACATATACATACAAAACATAGAACAATAAGTTATAAAATAATTAACAAGATAACTTACAAGAAATAGAGCTAGGCTATCTGGTAGAGTGCTGAAGGGGTGCTAGCTACTCTACAACAGTTCCCTCACAGATGCTTTACCAACTGAGCTAAACTGACTCTGTAAATGTAAACAAATACAGGGTTAATTATTATGATATAGAGAAAATATTCTACATTGATCTGTTTGATTTTTTATCTTAGCAGATTTAACAAATTGGTCTTTGATGCATAAATTGTATTTATATCAATGGTAATTATATTTATTTTAGTTATTTTCCCCTCTTTTATTTTTATCTAATTACATGTATTATAGAGTTCTATTTTTAGCTCTAGTATTGGATTGTGTTAGCTTACTGGCCAGAATACTGGATCTGAATCCTGATATTAGTACGATAGGATGAAGAAATAATTATAAAACTCTGACTAATAACATTTAAACAAAAATACTTGGGGTGAATCAGAAGTTTTGCAAAAAAATTTCATTTCAATATTTGCTTACATACAGGTTTTGAGAATAAAAGCCAGAAATTAAAAGGTTGGTTTGCTGGTTGGTTTGTTTTTACGGCATGTTAACTCTTGTTTGGTTATTATTGTTCCAGTTTACTTTAGCAAATACTTGCGAATAACAACAACAATAACAACATAATCCAGTTGTACCAAGTTGGCGGAATAACCACTTCTGCTTTTTTTATCAAAGTCAAACATGGCTGAAATGATACTTCCATTTCTTGGAACAATGGTCAAACCAATATACAACAATTATGTTGGGAGATTGTTTGTCTGAGGTAGAGCACCCCACCTACCCACTTTCTCACACAGATCAGATTACCAAGCTGTGCTACTCATGCAGCGAGTTGGTGAAGGCCAATATCAAACCAAGAAATTACTTGGCGAATAACTGAGCTATACAACAATAGACCACTCCACCAACTTTACTTATGTTGAAATTCATATAAGGTGATCAGTATTCAGCTGTGTTGCAAGTTGAATCTGTTCTAAGAATCCAGACTTGGTAGATGACTT
Source organism: Doryteuthis pealeii (assembly GCA_023376005.1). Classification (NCBI taxonomy): domain Eukaryota; kingdom Metazoa; phylum Mollusca; class Cephalopoda; order Myopsida; family Loliginidae; genus Doryteuthis; species Doryteuthis pealeii. Next base: position 4,378,047 of record CM042156.1, read on the forward strand.
AAATAGTAGGTTGGGCTATTCCACAGTGTACCTTGGCCAATCCCATTTTCCAGGATTCTCATTGGTTGCTGGTTTTAGTGTGGACACTTTCATCCATATATACCCAACACTTGACTGGGTTCAGGTAGTTGGCGCAGTGCCTGTATTCGGTTACAGTCAGTCTTTTTTTTTGTCTGGTTACTGGACGCATGTCACAGCCTTCCTTTGAAAGTGAGTATCATGTTGATCATACAACTTATTTATTTTGTATGTAATAAAGTTTAAATATTTATTGAGAAGTTTTCTATCATGCAGTTACAAAGAATATTGTGTTCCATTTTAGTCTTTTAGTTTTATAGAATGTTTGCATTATGAAAATATTCATATTCATCCCTTCAGAACATACAATCATTGGTTGCCTAAAATTCTTTCAGAATACTAAATTAAATAAAAGGAAAGAAAGGGAGAATGGAAGAAAGGAATAAGAAAGAGAGATAAATTGAGAAAGTAAGGTAGAGAGAGAGAGAGAGAGAGAGAGAGAGAGGGAGGGAGGAGATTCAGTAGTATTGTCTATTAATTTATTACACATGAAATAAGAAAAATACCCAGATATATTTGAATTTCTAAGAGGTGCTTTTTTTCATAGAAAATAAACTAAATGTATCTATATATATTTATTGTAGTTCATTTAATGTTTGATGTATTTTATAAATTCTAATACTTCTGAGAATAATTGTAAGATTTAAACAAAAACACATAGAAAAGAACATGTCTGCTAAGTATCTAAAACTCTTTTATAAAATGATAAAACACACACACATATATATATATATATATATATATTATAATGAAGGATAACAAATATGAAAAGTGTTTGCATACAAAAGTGCTCAATGCTAAATTAGCAGAGCAGGTTTAAAATCTCAAATAAAATATTATGGTACTATATTACCATTATTTTGATGTGTATTAGACAATCTTCAGATGGGTGAATATATATATTTAATCAGGTTTCATAATAGTCCATGGAATATTTCTTCTTTATGAACAAGTGTAGACGTTCAAGTTTTCTTGTTTTCCATATATCAGGATCCAGATGGTTGAAAAAGTTTCCCATATTTTTTACTCAACTGCTTTCAACCCTGTCACTGTTAGTCCTCAGGGGGATTATTAGTTGTAGTGGTTGTTTGTTTGGCAGGAGTTTTATTAATTTGGAAGGTGTTTTTTTGTTTTTTGTGTGTGATTGTTGGTTTATTCAGTTAGGAGGGTTTATTGTAAATTGGGGTGCTAAGATTTGTGTGTTAGCTATTAAAGATGTTTAGTACATTGGTGCCGGTGTTAAATGTTTATTTTGTTTATGAGATATATATTCATTCATTCATAAATAAACACAATCTTTGAATATTTGTTTTTTCATATTTTCCATACTTACATGCCACCAGATTTATTTCTATTATCTCAGATGCACACACACACACACACACACAACACACACAACACACACACATATATATATATATATATATATATATAAGTTAGGGTAGTGAAGATATAAAGTCAATGATGCTTGATAACTATCAGTTTCTTTCCAATGTGATTTTCAAACTAAAAACTTGGTTTGAATATCACATAGACATGAAACTGACAGTTACCAAGTACTGTTGACTTTATGTCATTGCTACCCTAATTTAGACATATATGCTCTATCAATGATATTGAACACTCTTTAATTATAAATATAGCAAACTATATTATCAATATAATATTAATAAGTCATCCACAGACACGTGTTTCGGCGTTTCACGCCTCTTCAGTGTGGCTAGACACAACTATCCTTGGCTAGGGTCGAACTCAGACTGACCGCATGGTAGTCCGATATCCACTGGATTATCTTACTTATATATGTATATATATACATGGGAGGGTGTTTTTACTAAATTTCTCTTTGGATAGAATTGGATTCAAATAATAAGAGGTGGATCTATTGAACCAATGTAGAAAGCTCTACTGACAGTTTTATTTTGATATATAACATCATTATTTTTAAATATATTGGAGAAATTGTAACATTTTTCTGTTGGTACACAATAAAAACATTAAAGAAAAAAAACAACAAAAAACTGTAAAGTATT
>CM042156.1:4387657-4400350 GCA_023376005.1 Doryteuthis pealeii
AACTTGGTGAATGAGTAGCATGGCTTTGATTTGTGCAGTAAGTGGGGAGCTGATGGTAGGTGTACCATGCCACCTCAGATGCAAAACCAATCTCTCTGGTCTAGCATTAGTGAAAAGTGGATAGACTCTCTCGCTGTCCGGCTGATACTGACAATAGGCCACTTTGTTTACTTTACTTAGATATATATATATATAAATAAATATATGTTGTGTATTTATATATAAAGGGTGGCTTACCGGTAAATATGGGCATAATCGTTGGAGGTGCACAGGATCCAGGGGTTAAGTCCGTGATAAAACAAATACAAAGTGCTCAATACAAAGTAGAGCAAATTTATTGAAGAAATGGATACAACAGAAACCTACTCGAGTTTCATCGCTAGAATCATCAGGGTTAAATCCACTGAATTAATCGAGTTACCGATTAATTGCAGCTGATCACATGTATGTTCATATGAACATGTGTGATTAGCTGCAATTAATCGGTAACTCGATTAATTCAGTGGATTTAACCCTGATGATTCTAGCAATGAAACTCGAGTAGGTTTCTGTTGTATCCATTTCTTCAATATATATATATATATATATATATATATAAATCTCTTTTTCTCTTTATATATATATATATCAATATATATTCTATTTATATCTATTCACTTTATATATATTTAGTTATATATCATACTTTTAGCAGTACATGCATATATCTATGTTGGTATAGGATATATATATATATATATATATATATAAATCCCTTTTTTTCCCTTTATATATATATATATATATATATATGCATATATATATATATCCTATAACAATATAGATATATGCATGTACTACCAAAAATATAATATACAACTAAATATATATAAATTGAATAGATGTAAATAGAATTGTTGGTTTGTTAGCTGATTGGCTATTTTGTTTTAAAATCTCAGTCTATTAACCAATTAGATCTTTTGTTAATAGAGTGAGAGATTTTTGGAAAAAAAATTGCCAAATCAGATCAAAAACAGAGTGTAAACATTTTAAAAATTGAAGTGGATGATTTCAGAAATAATGATAAGAAAAATAATTTAAGAGGGAATTTTGGGGAACAATATGATGGATTACTTTAGAGGATTTGATCTGTATATAGATATTTTATCAATATTCTATATGTTCTGTGCAAAGATTCTTTAAAGTTAGATGTGAGAAGATAGTAAAAATAAGAAATCTACAAGTAAGCCTAATAAACAGGTAAATAAATAATACCTTTTGGAATATACAATTACGAAAAAATAACATGCCTTCTAAGTATTAAATTATAGGGAATTATACAAATACAAAATTTTTCATGCAGTTTTTTTCATACAAAGACTTCCACCTAATGTTATTTCTACATACACACCCACCCTGTCAGCTGGGGCATTAGAATACACTGATTGCACCTCTGCAGAGGGGTAAGACTCCCCCAATGGGACCACCTATTGGCTGTGGGTGGCAACCCATGATGCTTAAGGATTAAGCTCAGGTGGCTGAGCAGTCCATGACATGCAACACTCCACTTAGGCCTTTACTTAGGCTAGACAGGCGGTTGAAGAGGCCCCCTCCGATCAAATTGCTGGTCATGCCAAGCCCTAGCACCTATATGATTGCCCCAACTCTATTGACCGTTATGGCAAGCCCCAACCTTTTTTATCATATGGGTACTATAAGGCAGTGGCTATTCATGTCCTGGGAATGACGTTAAACTTTAACTGATGGTGAGGTTCCATTTTTGGAGGTCTGGGGAATGTGGAGTGTCCCTTTATCACAATTGCTCCCTGGTCCACTCTGACCCGGAGTGGTAGTACCTGTTAGGGTCCTATCTATGGGTTAAATAGAAAAAATGAGTTAATAAAAAATTGAGTATCCACTTAAGAATGAATATATTTAAAAACTTTGTCGACATTAAATGACCTGCTAATGCCATAAACAAAACAAACCAAACCAAAATCTACATACACACATCAGTGTGTATATGAGGGTCATTCAGAAAGTTATAAGCCTCACCAAGACACTTTATGAATGCTCTTGTCCATTTTTAGATTTGTCACACTCCTCTCACCTTTGTATTATTCTCACCTGAACACTAATTAATACAGGTACCTGAATTGTTTTCTTATTTCATAAGAAGTGATACTTCTTACTAAGTGTAGCTTAGAACTTTTTTAGCAACCCTCGTATTTATGAATGCTTTTAAAATAATATCTAAAATGTCTATTCAGAGTTTTCCTTCCCTTAGATTGATTGCCTAACCAAGGGAAAAGAGACCAGTGTGCTATACTATTTACACATAGCTGGAGGGAGAATAGTTGGATTCATACCTTTTCCTGGACATAACTGTTTGCATTTCACATGGTGCTTATACCCACATGCAATGCAAACAGTCATGTCCAGGATTTGAATTCAGGTTAATTAGTCTATTTCCTACCATGATAACCATTACACCATGTGCCTCAATTTTGTATATATTATTTCTTGAGTATAGATAAATTGTCAGAAATCATTTACATTAATGCAATGAATATTTGTTTTTCATTTTCCTATATTTATATATACATATACATATAAAAGTAAAGTAAGTAAAGTCATTGAGGTGACCTAAAGTCAGTATCAGCCAGACAGCCTATCTCCTTTTTACTGGCACTAGACCTGTGCTCGTCATACACTGAGTTGGCAGGACTGGTATCAAACCAGCAACCTTGTGAGTCTCTGTTGGATGCTTTACCAACTGAGCTAAACTCGCACATATACATACATACATACATACATACATATATATATATATATATATATATATATATATGCGGAGGCGCGTGGGCTAGTGGTTAGAGTCGTGGAAAATGGACTCGTTGATTCGAGTTCAATTCCTAGACAAAGCTGTTGGCATTTCACATAGCGCTAATACCCTTGGGAAAGGTATGAATCCATATATTCTCCCTCCAGCTATGGGTTAAATAGTAGGGCAGACTGGGCCCTTCAGCCTTGGGTAGGTAACCAGTCTAGGAGAGGGATAACTCTGAATTCAAAATTCCCTCCAGCTATTGTTAAATAGTAGGCAGACTGGGCCCCTCAACCTTGGGTAGGTAACCAGTCTAGGAGAGGATAACTCTGAATTCAAAATTCCTGAGGTCGGTCGTTGATTGGGTTCGTGGCAACCCTTGATGCACCAATTCTTTCCTATTGACTGTGCCAAAAAGTGTGGATGGTCCAACACAAGCCTTCACCACTATAAACAAATCACTGTGTGGGTGAACCCTCATGCATCAAAAATCGATGAGAGAGTCCATAATATATATATAGGCATCCACAGACACCATGTTTTGACGTTTATGTCTCATCAGTGTGGCTAGACTTAGCTGCTACTTCTAGCTGGACCGAAACCTGGCTGACATTTCATCAATCCAACCCCTTTCCTCTCGGCCACTGTAGCTGTCAGTAAGAGGTGAACATTTTAACTGATAAATACATACATTGGTAGATGTATGTTATGATCACCAAAGAACTCAAGTCTGTAAACAACAGACGAGTACTGCCTTACGCTAAAGCGGTGAAAGTTTGTTAAAGTCCCCTCTAGAGGGCTCTACTGGGTTTTCAGAGCATTTTGGGAGCATACATACGCACACACACACACACACACACACACAATATATATATATATAGTCTTATTGTCTTTTATATATGAGGTATGATTAGATCTATCAAACTGAATCTTTAGATTTATTTAGACCAGTTTTCATTCTTTTACAATGGAAGTTTTTGGTAAGAAGGAAACTGTGTACTAAGTTGGATTTGAACACAAACTACTGGCTATAAACAATTAAAGATCCTCTTGTAGCCTAATAGTTTGGTTTGGTGTATTTGTTTAATAACATATGAACTCATTATGGGATATATAATGCTGATATCTTATCATAATGAAGATTCGGTGTCTACTACATCACTGATACGTCACAATACCTTCAGAAATTGCGCAAGTCTATCAATGAGTATTTAATCTATAGTCAAAATCTTTAATAATAGAATAAATCTTTTTTATTAACGAATTCTCTAGGAAAATCTGAGTTAGATTTGCCCCAAAACTGCCCATGTTATTAGTGTGTTTAAAATCCTGCAATGTGTATTATATATCACTAAGAAATAATGGTTTACATAATATATGTTTTTGGCAAGACATTGTATTGTACAAGTGTAACCAACTCCATACTCATCAAACCTAGCATGATGCTACTTTTCCTTGTTTTCTAAACTCAAAATTCAAGAAATAGATTTGAGGGTATTGAGGACATTAAAAGAAATACAAGGACACAGCTTCACACTTCATCAAAAGAGAACTTTCAAAGCTGCGTCAAATGGTAAAAAACTCTCTTGCAGAATAAATGTGTTGGATGCCAACGGAACTATTTTAAAACCATACGAAACAAACAAAAAAAACAGTTCCTTCATGTTCGGTTCTGTTTTGGTAAACAACTTCACTCTCTAACATTTTTTTAAACATATAAGGATATTCTGAATAACAAATAAGTTAGAATGAATTTTCTATTATTTGGATTATTCGGACAATTGTCCTCATCTTTATTCTTATCTACACAAAGTGTTGGTTGATGTGTCATTCTTGTTAAACTCTGGAACCTTCTCTTTGAACTTGGGAGCCTTCATGGAACTTCAAACTGGACCCTTTATTCAATCCATGTGGGTAGACAGTTCTCATACCGTTAACCCTGACCAGGTACAAGTGTTAAGCTATGTTAAGTATTCTATGTTCTTATTGACCTTGGCCAGGATTGAACCTGCAACCTAGAGATGAGTGTCTCTTAGAACTGTATAAACTCAACCCTTATACCCATTGCACCATGTGTCCAAACTAAAATGAACTGTGAATAACAAATAAGTTAGTAATAATTTTACTATCATAATAGCAAGCTGAAATGAATTGTAAATAACAATGATTATGGTATATAGAGTTCAACTATAATTATCATAACTGAAAACAAAGCAGTAATTCCATATCTAATAGCATAGATGTTTATAATTTAATGTTAATTAAAGTTGAATAAATAAATAAAAACATCGAACCCCCAAAAGAGAAGCTTTCTTTTCTCATGTAGCCATTGTTACAATGAAAATGATAAAATGAAACCAATAAAATAATGATTTTCATTTATATATATAATTAAAAAGTAAAGTTGCCAGGGTGGCTCAAAGTCGGTATCAGCCAGACAGCGAAGGAGTTGATCTCCTTTTCACTTGTGCTAGACCATTGGAGATGGAGAGCCACACCTACCATCAGCTCCTCACTTTACTGCACAGATCCCTGTGCTACTCATACACTGAGTTGGCGAGGGCCGGTGTCGAACTCAGAACCTTGAGGTTCCCAGACGAACACTCTACTGACTGAATGTATTTCTACCTACTGTCAGATTTATTTCCATATTTTACTTGTCCTTGAACCAACCCTGATACTGGTACTTGATTCTTTTGAAATAGTGAACCAGTTGAATGGAATAATTTGGTACATCCCTGAGCAAAGTTTGATAGGCGAAGAGTTAAATATCTTGCAATATGCTTTCTCTATGTTTTTTACTTGTAAACAATATGCAATCAGTATTTCAGATTTTTTCTTGTTCATATCAATGCTGCTGGGAATTGTAAAATTTTACTAATTTATCAAAAATACTACCACTATCCAAAGATGATCATATCAAAAGCTGAATTATTGTGGATTTTGAAATATGGTAAGAAAAACAGGATTAAATGTCTTAATCTTGGTCATAAATAGAAATTCCTCTGCAAAGGGTTAAGTCCTCGTCCCCTCCAATAATAATTCAAACAGATTTATTTGACCCATGGATACAATAACTGACAGTTACTACCACTCCAGAGTGGACCTGGGAGTAATGAAAAGATATGTCGACAGTATATTTACACTACCCCAACTTAGATATATGTTATATATATATATATATACACTAGCAAAGTACCCCGTCCATGACTGGACTAAAAAAAAATTAGGAACACCAGAAAGTGAGGAGGAGAAAACAGGTGTAAAATAATTTATCAAATTTTTTTAAAAATCGCTGAGTATTTGTATAGTAGAATGTTTGTTATTTTAGGAATTTAAAAAAATCATATCCCTTAATAAGAAAAAATCAATAACCAAATTTGTGTGTTTCTTAGTTATAAGAAAGGTGTATGCAAGATTTCTAATCTGAATAACATCTCATTTCTGAGTTATAAGTCGACACGTACATACCAAACTTTCTTTATATAATATATAGATATATGTGTTGTGTGTGTATTTTATATAATTTGTGTGTGCATTTGTATATATGTATATGAGAGTTATGCTGTTTTTATGAATTAATATATTTGGAGCAAATGGAAACATTAATCTTTTATATTTGAGTTTTAATTGTCTGGAGATTTTTGGAAAATCTGAACAGTAAATATAGAGGACTTTCTTTTTGTTATCTTGTTCCTTTTACTTTTCTTTATATAAAGAAGTTCAAATATATTCACGGATACTCATTTCTTTACATCAAAGTAAGATTTCCGATATGTCATACATCTTTTAAGAATACAGTGACTGCCTCAAAAAGAACAACAGTATATTTTAGAAATTGAAATTCTATCAAAGGTTGTCCTTTAAAAAGGTTAAGATTCTTTGGAGAAAAATCAAAAGAAAAAAACTTTGATCTTAATGCCATCAAAGGAACAAAAAATAAAAATAGTTATATTTTCAAGATAATGGGTATATGGAGATATCATAGAAATGGACTCGTCACCCGAGTTCAATTCCTGGACAAACTGTTGTATTCACATGGTGCTATTACACTTGGGAAAGGTATGAATCAATTCTCCTCCAGCTATGGGAAATAGCAGGGCAGACTGGGCTCTTTAACCATGGCTAAGTAACCAGTCTGGGAGAAGGAAAACCCTGCATTCAAACTATTTAACTCTGCTTAAGAAATTGACCTTGTGTCACATCCTGCTATGGAAGGGTTGTAAGTATATTTTTTTCAAGATAACTTGTATTGACCATGAAAAATGGCTTTTTAACTCTCTTACATTCACATTTTCACTCTTCATGATACTCAGGGGTGATTGCACCAGTTCTCTCTATCAGAGAGGCATCAAGACTTCCTTTATAAAACCTGTAATAATTATAAAAATTTGTTTTGTTATTGAAAAAATAATGGTGATTGCTGCAAGCTGGAATAAATATATACACTTTATGATATGATATTCATATAGTACCTGATAATGTATGTTTTTATAAACAGTGTCTGACAAGACCTTGGAAGAGAGAAACGAGATCACAAAACTTGTTAATTCAATCAAGCATTTGCTAATTACTCTGTTACCTTGTATTTTTGCTTAGTAAACCTTTCACCTATCTTTAATATTGTTTCTTCCTATCATTTTCCATTAACTCTTCTTTAGGAGGCTTGTTTGATGTAATGGTTATTCTTGTAGGAAATTTAATATTGACCACAGGTCAAATCCTAGACGAGGTGATTTTAATTTCACTTATAGTAATCCCTTCAGAAATGCATGAATCCATTTCAGCTTTAGTAGGAAAGACTGCGATCTTAAGCCTTCTTAAGCAACCAGTTTAGAAGAAGCACAACTCTTAAATTCAAACTAGCTGCACTCTGCTTAAAAAATAACCTTGGTCACATCCTGACTGAAGCAGGAATTGGGTAAATCCATCCCTTGTGTAAATGGTACCTTAGCTAGTGTATTATAAAAACTATCATCATCAATGTCTATGCTAATGTCTCTAATCTGTTTATCAATCACTGTATCAATGTATTCTCTTACTAACCTATCCGTTATCCAGTTATTCTGTGTCTGCCACAAGTCTAGCCCAGCTAAATTTGGACTAAACCATGCCTATCTCGGAACAACACTGAGATTTCCATATTTATCAGATGCAAATTCAATAGCACTAAGCAAACATCATTAATATGGACCTTCAGCTTTGCCTATCAGCAGATGACAAAACAGGGCACAAATGTGTGCAACGAGGCAGCAGCGAAATAAGGTAAAAAGGAAGAAAGATGCCAAGACTGCTGTCAAAATCACTTGTCTCATTCGGAACTCTTCTCGGCAAGCTTTTTCAAATCTCCCAGACATTAGTTGAATCTATGACAGTATTTTTGCAGAAATCAACACTTCATTATGCATTGAGCCACTGAAGGCTTTGAATGTTAATGTACGTGTCTGGGCTTACAAGATCAGCTAATGTTAACTCACTTTATTCAAAACAAGAGCTGACCAGAATTACTTCCCAGAGATTTTTCTTTTTTTTTTTTATATATATATATTTAGAAATCTTTTAAGAGTTATTTTGACAAGTGTTGGCTAGGATCTTATTTCTCAGTGTGCAAATATATATTAGCTGGACAGCAAGACAGTCTCTTCTCTCTTTTTAGCGCTAGACCAGGGAGATGTTTTTGCAGCGGTAGAGTGCCACACCTACTGTCAGTTCCCAGATGCTTTACTGCATGGATCAGATTACCTCAGCTGCGTACTCATGTGCTAGTTCTTATTCATTGTTTACAATTATACATGTGTAATCCCAAAATTAGGTCTCCAAAGTGCCAGGATGCAGGGAAAGTGTTCCTGCAGCTGATGCAACACTGCTGTGTTTTTGGTGCATGCATCCGCCTGCCCTTGCAACATCACACTGCTATGGCACCTTTCTGATGGAACTCCTGATAAACGCTACTGTTACATATAAAGTTTGTGCAGTTATTTAATTTCAAATACAAAAAACATTGAAACTGATTGAAATTATTTGCCAATTATGTTTGGCAATTTATGCATGGATGTCAAAAGTGTTTGGCTACCATTATGTTTAAATAGATAAAAATAAGTTTTTAAAAATGTTTTAAATAAATTGAATACTCAACAAGAAATATGGAGGTGTGGTGTAATGGTAGATCGTAGGAAATGAGTCCATGAGTTCAAATCCTAGATGAAGCTACAGTCAACATAGTGATAATACCCTTGGGAAAGGTATAATCATACTCTCTCTCCAGCTATGATAAATAGTAGGGCAGACGGTTCTTGATCTTGTTAGGCAACCAGTCTAGAGAAGGAAAATTCTGAATTCAGTGTTAAATCGCTTGAGGTTGTCACTACTAGAATAGGCCCAGTCATAATAGTGATTATAAAAATAATAAAAACTTAAAACAACACATCTTCAAAAAAATAACCCATGCTGTAAAATCCAACCAACCAATCTCTTAGTTTCTATGAACTTTACCTTTGAGATTAATCTCGTATATTAGCAATTGTATCACCTAACTGTTTTTTAATTTTTTTATTTAAATTCTTATCTCTTATCCTTTTTTGCCAGCAGTTCATTTTTGTATAATTTTCCATGCAAATATATTGCAGGCACAATAAAAGATTCTTCTTATTATATAAACATGTCATTGCATGTTCTCCCTTCCATTTGCATCCCTCTGTTGACTGATTTCCATCAAGTCTGTAAATACTGTACACATCATAAGTTGAGTGCATGTGTGTGTTTTCTGTAAGATATATACACTGAATAGACATGAAAAAAAATCACAATAACAAAAGTTATTTCCTTTTCCATATTGCGACCATTTTGGCATGTATTTTTAATTACTTTCTAATAATCATCAAAAACAGTTTACACACATCATGCCTAGCATTGCACAGCTTAATATTTTATCTCCTGTATTCTTATCAAAAATCTCAAATCAAAATTTAATATTAATTATTAGATCTACGTTCCTTATATTGCTGCATGTATTTTTTATCATACAGATATTGATTGTTTCTAAGTTGTTATTCTTTTAGCCTAATTCTCCAATTCTAAGACTTAAATATTTGTGCCAGTCTCAAAATTTCTTTTTTCAGAATATCATTCATACTTGATGCATAGTAAATTGGTTTTTATTGTTCAACAGCATAACACTCTTTGTGGTTATTTAATGCCGATAATTTTAGCTATCTAAAATAAAACACTTCCTATACAGCAGCCAATTTGTTTGTTTATTGTTCAACAGCATATCAATCTCTTTGTGGTATTTAATCGATAATTTTTAGCTATCTAGAAATAAACACTTCTTACATGCGAGTAGATTTTGTTTTTTTATTGTTCAACAGCATATCAACTCCTCAGGGTTTATAGTAATACCAAAATTTGCATTAAATCGTGACATATTTTAATTCTTATTTTTATGTATGTAGAATAATCATACTAAGTTCAATTACCGTCGAATTGCAAAACAGACAGCAAGCAGTCGTAACTCAATACGATTCTGAATTTTCTCAAAGACTACTGCAAAGTGGCAGGATTTTGAAGCCTCAGAGATCATACAAACAAGCAGCCCAATCAGGACTCAGGGAATGGAATCACCCAAATGCATGAGTGACTGTTCTGAATTCCCATAAGTACCATTGTCTTGACACCGTCAGTTTTTCTTGCCATCACAATTGTTCAAACCAATAGTAGCTGACTGACGACTTCCTTCAATAACTGTAGTTTTTTAAATTGCTCTCATTGTTGTGTCATAATCAATTTGTTATACACAGTTATAACGTTTCAAGCATTCCTATTTCATTGATTTGGTTTGCTTTTATCATTTTATCCTTATAATAATTATATATAAAGGATAAAACATTATAAAAAGCAATTTTATTATATATATATATATATATCAAAGATTTATACCTTTAGATTTTCTATTGTATTTTTGTCTTTGTTTGCTTTTTATAATGTTTATCCTTTATATATAATATTATTAATTGTTTTATTTATTATATATATCATAGATTTCTAGCCTTATTTTATTTATTTTGCTGAGTTCAGTTCTTGATTTATTCCATTAAACCATGGCCTCCATCGTAGATATATAGATACCTATTTATTGAATGACAAAATAAATAAATAGATTCCCTTATTTACGATATGAGCCTCATAATGAATTCCCTTATATCTATGTATGATAATTGTAGTAGAGAATGATAAATTCTTATTTATTGAATAGCTCTCGTAGATAGATAAACAGATTCCCCCTATTTATTAAATGGCCTTCATAATAGAATAGATTCCTTATTAAATGCCTCATGATAGAGATAGATAGATTCTCTTTATTTATTGAATGCCCTCATTAATAGAATAGATATATTCCCCCTTTTTATTAAAAAACCCTTGTAGATAGATTAAAATTCCCTATTTATTTGAACTGCTCTTATAGAAGGTAATTCCTCTTATTTATTAATTATCCTTATGACAGATTCTCCTTATTTACTGAATACCCTTTAATAGATAAATAAATTCCCATTATTTATTGAATGACCCTTGTAATAAGATTATTTAGATAGATTCCCTTATTTATGATGACCTCGGGATAGATTCCCCTACTTGTATAATCACCCTGTAATATATAGATAATTCCCCTTATTTATGAATGTCCCTCATATTTATGAAGGCAACTTATAAATCTTTCAATCTGCCACTTTTTAGCATTGTACACCCAGTCATAGAAACCTGTGCCAATTTATTGGAAACATTTTTCTCTCAATAAAAGACTTCTCGGCAATAAACAGTTGTTGTAATAAATGCAAGATTGAGCTCTTTGCATTTTACAAATAGACAAAACACTTCGTATATATCATATTCTGTAGAGGTTTTTTCTTCTTTTTTCTTTTCTTCTTTGGCATTGAAGACTTTTCCTTGCATCAGTCTTCTTCATAAGGAAATTGCTGAAAATCTAACCATTATATCAATAATGCCTTTCTGCTTTTGCCTGTCATTAAACTCATTTGGTCAGTTTGATGTGCAGCCATGATCATGTCAGTCAGCTTGCAACTCTTCTAGTGAGTAGCAAGTAGAAAGGCCAAATAAAATGGGGAGATGGATAGCATGTCACCCAATCAATAACAAACTTTAGGAGTCCAATTACCTAGTAAACAAACAAATGGTTAGTTTCTGGCACTAGAATCACTTGGATGGCTGCATATAGAGTACAGAAAAACTCCACATATCTCTCCAATCCCAGAGCTTCTCTTCTTCTTCATAATGCATAACCTCTGTGAAGTTTCAAAAATCTGTAGATTGAAAGCAATTCATTATTTCCTATGCCAGTAATGAAATGACAGGCAGTAAAATTTGCACCAATGGAAATAACCTGACCTCAAACCTAGTTGCTTATTTTGAGAGTTTGGGAAACCTTGCCCCTGGGGGTCACAGGTCAAAGATCTATTGTTCACAGTCAAACTAACAGAAAAATTCTCAGAATCACGTTCCAGATGAGAGATAAATGACATTAACCATTACTGAGGAGAATTGAGCCAGCATCTTATTTTTACTTTGTGGACCTGAATTCAGGTTTCTCACATTTAGTGCTATTCACAATGTTTTGGTTAATTTCATTTTTTAATGGCATATCAACCTTTTTGGTTATTTAATGCTTGTAAAGAATATAGTGGTACTAGAATGAGTGGTTCATATCTTTCCCAAGAATATTAGCCTGAAAGTAAACATCAAATAGTAGTGACTGAGACTGTATCACTTACACTATTTCACAATCCAGCAGTTAGCACTATGCCATTGTACTGTATATGTTTTCTTTTAATAGCATATCAAACTCATGGTTATTTAATGCCAAAGCTGATCTCGCG
>CM042156.1:4400450-4442950 GCA_023376005.1 Doryteuthis pealeii
TGCGTTACAGTTGTTTCTTGGCCAGTCACATTGTTCAATACGCAATACGTAGGCTGACTGACTGACTTCCTTCATATAATGTAGTTTTTAATTGGCTCTCCAATTGTTGTGTCTATAATCATTTTGTTTGTACAGCAGTTTATAACGTTCAAGCATTCCTATTTTCTATGATTTTGTTTGCTTTTTATCAATGTTTTTATCCTTTAGTATAATAATTATATATACAAGGATAAACATTATAAAAAGCAATTTTTATATATTATATATATATATATCATAGATTATACCCTTTAATTTTCTATTGTATTTTTGTCTTTTGTTTGCTTTTTATAATGTTTATTCCTTTATATATAATTTAATATTTAATTTTTATATATATATATTAATGATTCTAGCCTGTAAATTTTTATTTTTATTTTGCTGAGTTCATTTCTTGATTATTTCCAGTTAAACCAATGGGCCTCCAATCGTAGAATAGATACCCCTTAATTTTATTGAATGACAAAAATAAATAAATAGATTCCCCTTATTTACTGAATGAAGCCTCAATAGATAAGATTCCCCTTGTCTATTGTATGATAATTGTAGATAGAGAGATGGATAAATTTTTATTTATTGAATAGCTCTCGTAGATAGAATACAACTAAGATAAACCCCCTATTTATTAAATGGCCTTCATAGATAGAGGTAGATAGATTCTCCTTATTTATTGAATGGCCTCAATAATAGATAGATATATTCCCCTTTTTTATTAAATAACCTTGTAGATAGATAAATTCCACGTATTTATTGAATGGCTCTACTAAGAAAGAATTCTCTTTATTGGAATTATCCTTATTAGACAGATTCTCCTTATTTACTTGAATGACCCTTGTAGATCGATAAATATATCTAGCACCCTTATTTATTAAATGGCCCTCGTAGATAGATTATTAGATAGATTCCCCTTATTTATTGAATGACCCTAGTGAATAGATTTCCCTGATGTATTGAATCGTCCTTGTAGGTAGATAGATATTCCCATTATTTATGGAATGATCATCAGAGAAAGATTTCCCTTATTTATTGAATAACCCTCATAGATAGACTTATTGTACACTATAAATAGGTAAATAGATAGTCTCCTTATTTATTAAATGGCTCTCATAGATAGATAAATAGATAGATTCCCCTTATTTACTGAATGACCCTTGTGGATAGATTCCCCTTGTAAGTAGATAGATAGATTCCCCTTATTTATTGAATGTCCCTCATGTTTATGAAGCAACCTGTATAAAATCTTTTAATCTGCCACTTTTTAGCATTGTTACACCCAGTCATAGAAACCTGTGCCAATTTATTGGAAACATTTTTCTCTTCAATAAAAGACTTTCTCGGCCAATAAACAGTTTGTTGTAATAAAGAGCAAGATTGAGCTCTTTGCATTTACATAATAGACATAAACACTCGTTATACATATTCTGTAGAGGGTTTTTTTTCTTTCTTTTTTCTTTTTCTTCTTTGGCTTGAAGACGTTTCCTTGGCATGCAGTCTTATAAAGGAAATTGCTGAAAATCTAACCAGTTATCAATAATGCTTTTCTGCTTGCCTGTCATTAACTCATTTTGGTCAGTTTGATGTGCAGCCTGATCAGGTCAGTCAGCATTTGCAACTCTTTACTATGAGTAGCAAGTAGAAAGGCCAAATACATGGGGAGATGATAAGCCAGTGGTCACCATCTAACAAAACTTTAAGGAGTCCATTGACCTTAGTAACAACAAATGGTTAGTTTCTGGCACTAGAATCACTTGGATGCTGCATTAGTCAGATGTACAGGAAAGAAACTGCCACCATATCTCTCCAATGCCAGAGGCTTTTCTTCTTCTTTCTTCAATATGGCATCAACCTCTGTGAAGTCTTCAAAATCTGTGAGATTGAAAGCAATTCAGTTATTTCCATTGCCAGTAGATGAAATGAACAGGGCAGTAAATTTGCAACCAATGGAAATAACCTGACCTCAACCTAGTTGGCTATTTGTGAGAGTTTGGGAAAACCTTTGGGCCCTGGGGGTCACAGGTCAAAGATGCTCTTGTTTCAACAAGTCAAACTAACAAGAAAAATTACTCAGAATCACGGTTCCAGATGAGAGATAATGAACCATTAACGCATTTACCTGAGGAGAATTGAGCCAGCATCTTATTTTACTTTGTGTCGGACCTGATTTCAGGTTTCTCACATTTAGTGCTATTTCACAATGGTTTTGGTTAGATTTCATTTTAATGGCATATCAACTTTGTGGTTATTTAATGCTTGTAGAAAATAGTAGTGGTACTGAGTGGAGGTGGGGTTCATATCTTTCCCAGAATATTAGCCTGAAGTAAACATAATAGTGTGACTGAGACTGTACTCACTTACACTATTTCACAATCCAGCAGTGTTAGCCACTATGCCATGGTGACTGTGAATGGTTTGGTTTCTTGTGTTAATAGCATATCAAACTTCATGGGTTATTTATGCCAAAGCTGTTAATTTGATCCCTAAGCTGAGGTAATTTGATTGCAAATACATTTTGGGGTAAACATAATACCACACTAGATTCCTTGTAAAATTCTACCGCGAGAAATTTTTATTTGATCATGATACAGGCTTTGTTTTCAATTGCGAATACCCAGATAGACAGTTCACAAATATCATATAGATTGTTGTGTTTACTTATCTATGGGTATACTGTATATATCTATACATGTATGTAATATAACCGTAACAATGAACACACCACAGCAAAGATAACTATTGAACAATAGACTTAAAATCCATAAATATGAAGAGATAATGCAATTTCCCAGTCCTATTTGTAACTGAATGATAAGATCTAAACCATTATGTTGAACATTAATTTTTTATCATCCAAATTCTCGATATAATGGAGATAACTATAATATTGCTAATTGGTTTCTTAACTCCTTCATACGTAAAAGCGTCAATATTGTTATCGACGGCAGTTACAAAGCAGTACTCAATGGGCTCATGGTCATCTAGTTCATAATAAATACACATTTATATGATAATATTAGTCTTACATATTAGCTGCGTTCCCTTATCAGATGTTGATATTTATGATTTGTCTTTCATTCTTGTCTTCATAAGCAGAATTTCTTGGAGAATGGGATTATTAAAATGTTTGAAAAATGTTCACGATTCCTTAAAACTTCACTTTATCTTCCTATGGAAAACACATTCTAAAGTTCTCATCATTTTTTCTGTATCATTAATACACCGACTGCCTCTGCAGGGAGTAAGACCCTCTGCCCCAATAGGGTAACTGCTGGCCTTGGGTGGTGATCCATGATGCTTAAGTATGGAACCCTAAGTGACTGAGCAGTCATGACATGCAACACTCCACTTTGGCCCTTATGAGGCTCCCTCTGATTAATTGACTGGTCGTGTCAAACCCTAGCACCTATATGATTGTCCCAACCTATTGCCCTTTGGCAAGCCCCAACCATTTTTATCATATGTGCTAGAAGTCAGTGGCTGAAGGTCTTAGTGTCCTGGGTATGACGTTAAATTCTATCTGATGGTGAGGTTCTAATTCTGGAATCTGAGGAATTGGGAGTACCTTTTCATCACCACAACCCTGGGCTCCATTCTGACTGGAATGGTAGTAACTGTTAGATTCCATTTAATTGGCTAAACAGAAAAAAAATGTGTTTAAAAAAGATTGAGTACCCATGAAGAATGAATAAAAAAAAAACATCTTCGACATAAGATAACACAACAAGGGTTGACATGCCCTAAAATCCAACAAACCAGCCATCATGAGAGTCATTTTTGGCAAACCTGACTTCATAATTCTCAGTTAACCCAGGATTTCTGAATATGGATTAGACGCGTTCTTCTCTAAAAATTGTATATCAAATCATAACTGAGTATATATTTTTAAGACTCTTTTAAAAGCTTATATCAAAAGATAATCTATATTCAAAAATGCTATTTCCATAGGTTTGGTTTAGGATGTGGGATCATGGTTGCCATCTTGTAGAAGAAGGATACAATCATTTGACTGTAAATCATGGATAAAGTTTCCAGGATCCTGATACTAATGCAACTATAAACCATACAGAAGCAAAATGGCAAGGGGCCAAACAGAGAAACAAATTAGACTCTTGGATGCAGTGCTGGTCAAATGTCTTATGGCCTCTCCAAATTTGTGATATGTTCCCCTATCTATGATATGGGGCCTCCACTCTACTACATGTCAATTTTCATAAAGTAGTATTCATAGAAAATATATGAACCTCCAAATTACTACATGTCAATTTTCATAAAGTAGTATTCATAGAAAATATTTTAACCGCCACTCTACTACATGTCAATTTTCATGAAGTAGTATTCATAGAAAATACATGAACACACACTCTATGACATGTCAATTTAGTTTCTTTTTCTTTTTAACCCATAGGAACCTAACATGTACTACCACTCCGGGTCAGAGTGAACCTGGTATAAATGGCAATGAAGGGGTACTCCATAGTCCCCAGAGCTCCAGAACTTCATCATCAGATAGAGTTTGATGTCATAGCTAGGACATTAAAAAGGATCAGGGGTTGTGCTAAGGACACTAGGTTGGGACAATCATATAGGTGCTAGGGCTCGATGTGACCAGTAAGAGCCAAGGTTGAGTATTGTATGACATAGACTGCTGAGCCAGAAGGATTCCATTCTTAAACATCACAATTCACCCCTCTACAGCCAATGGGTGGCCCCAGTGGGGGTCTTACCTCTTTGTGGAGGTGCAGTCGATATATTCTAAAGTCCTAGCCGACAAGGCTGGAATCTACTCTGATGATGATAGTGATAGGAGCACTGAATATATAATGTCTTGTGTAAATTAAAGCTGCAAAATTCATCAAATAAGATCCAAGGGAGATAAATTGGTTTTGATGTTGAAGTTTTTAATGACAACCTCTAATACTATTAAAATTAATGAATGATTCTGCTTGATTTTCATTTAAAAGTGAAACCCAGGTGCAATGAATTAGCATTAGATTTAATTATGATGTGTATGAGTTTACGTGATGAATTTCTTGGAAAAATCTTATTAAACTGTATAAAGGATTAAAAATGATCATTGATTAAAGGGAATGGAGGTCATTACAAGAATGATCAAAAGAAATAAACTTAATTAGATAAAGTATAATCATTTATAGAGCATAAAATATATCTGTATACACATGGACACTTAATAATTTACAAATAGTTTTATCAAATGAAAATTAATAAAGTGAAGAAATATGGGATTTATTCTTAATGGCATTTAGTGATTCAAGCATTATTAGAAACTTGGCTAAATTTTATTACCTGTGAAATTTGCACTAATTAATATACTTAAGATGTAATACCCTATCTAGATAGAGGGGGGGTAGTTCTCTATGGTGTAGTGGTTAATGTATTGACTATGACATCATAGTGAGTTCAAACTTTAGTCACATTATTAGGTTCACTTTCAAACTTATACTTAACTCTTTGCCTACAAAATTTCCCCATGGCTGTACAAATTTTCTTCATATTTTTTACCTGCATGATGAGATATTTCAAATTTCACTATCTATTCAATTTAGAACTCATTCTATTCAAGTAAAGTACTAATATTATTGTAATATGAGTCCTTTTCTCTATTATAATGAACTAACCAACAGGTTTTCTTTTACTTTTCTTGAGTAGGAGCAGAGTGGACAGAAACTGTATATGTTGGTCTCTATATGGATCAAAGCTGTATTACTTGTATGCTTACTCTTTTTGCATATTTAAAAATTCTAGTGAGGCAATTTTATTATCCATCCACAATGTGTGTGTGGTATGTATATAATATATAATATATATATATATATATAATTATATATATATATAATATATATATATATAATATATATATATATAATATATATATATATAATTAAAAAACAATGAATTCAAAAAAGATAAATTTATTTTAGATAGTAAAGTCAATGTTAAAACATTTTGTTTTGTCTTCTTTAAAACATTAGGACGAAAAAGGTGTTGTTTAAAACGTGATGGAAATCTTTTCAAAATGAAACGAAAGATGAAAAATTATAAGAGAAAAATGATTTCCACTAGTATATATATATATATATATATATATGTATGTGTGTGTGTGTGTATGGTTGGCACTATCACACTTAAAGGGGTAGTAGTAAGCCAACATACAGTATTATTAGGAGAGTGCTCAATATCTATGATAGAGCATTAATAAATAAATAAATAAATATTTTAGTACATATTCCTCCACTTAAACAATTAAGTTTGGAAAGCATGATACAAAATGATATATACTAAAAGTACATATTCATTTATCTATCTATATATATATATATATATAAAGAAAATATTGTAAGAAAAAATACTCAATGCTACTACAGTAGAGTAGGAATACAATCCAGACAAAAATATAAAGTTATGGTAACATTTAAACTGGGTGTAAAAGTAGCATAGTAGTTCTGGTAACATATGTAACTACATGGAAAAGAAGCATAACTTGATGTTTGTTACTTGAATTTTCATGTGGTGTACACAATCATCATACAGAAGAGTGGGAAAGAGGCCAATCATCATCATCATCATCATATATAATTAGATATAGGTGTAAAGTTACAAATTAAGTTAGAAATACACAGGACACCCACAAACAAAAGCATATGCAAATATATATATATATATTATATATATATATATATATATATTATATATATAATATATATATATAGAGAGAGAGAGAGAGAGGAGAGAGAGAGAGAGAGAGAGAGGGAGAGCTGTGCAAATAGAGGAGAATAAATCAGGATTGATACATGAGAAATTTATTAATATGTCTACACTTTGAATCAACTCACTTTTGTTCAGTAATTTGTTTCAGCATTTCTAGGCTGCATAATTTCTCCTCCAAACACAATCTGCAATATATATTGGATGGAAAATAAAATTGTATTCAATACAGTGCAAAAGTCTTCAGCCGTTTGTAAATTGCATCACCATCTTTGGGGGCCATCTTAGATATTTGCTTTCATTCAGAAACCCTTGCTGTAAAATATGATAATTGAGTATGAAAATGACTTTAACAGGGTCAATATTTCAAACACAATGTAAAACATCTGCCTATGGGTTGGCATTTATAGAAGTTTACAATAGTTTAAAGTGGCTGAAGTCCTTTGTACAGTACTAATATATATATATATATATATATATATATATAATATATATATATAAAGTGTGAAAATGGAAATGAATCTGACATGGAAGAAAAATACATATTTTGGTATGGATGAAATTTTATTATATGCCAGCGCATGTTGGAAAAACAAAAAATCAAACATTCTGCTCAGATGATGACCAATTGTTCACATGTGTTTCCAATTACTATTATTTCATTTTATATTCAAAATAATTTAAATAGAATACTGTATGTGTAAGCAAATTATAGTGAAAACGTGTGTCGGCATATAAATAAATTTCATCCATACCAAAATAGATATATTTTTCCATCTTTTTTTAATATGTATATTACTGTGCCGGACAAATATTGTTTGCACCGGCACCTAGATATACATATTAAAAAAAACACACATACCTCTGAAACCTCTGTGGATGGGAATTTATCCCGAAAATATTTAGGAAACAGGTAAAAACATTATTTTCATCACCTATTGTTCGTCATTGCATTGTCAATAGCCTTTCTAATTTCTATTTTAAACACATACATACAATGCTTCAAGCAACTATAAAACCCTTATATATATATTTATACATACATACATACAATAAGAACTTATTGGAAGTGTTAATATTACTTTGTATATAATTAATTTGTTAATTGTCATATATTGATTTCTTAGGGATTTGAAATAATCCTTGTATAACTTGATAGGTATGCACCTGCAGGCCATGCATTGTACAAATACAGAGAATATAGATGTTCCATATAGAATCATCCCAACTTACTTGTCTATTGGATATTTTCATATATATATATATATATATATATAATATATATATATATATATATATAAAGAGAGAGAGAGAGAGAGATACATAGATAGATAGATAAAACAATTTAACTATCATGATGTGTAGTCTTTAGTGTCATGTCTCTATTTCTGAGAAGAAGAATATATAATATATATATATATATATTATATAATATTATAATATTCTTACTCTTCTAGAAATAGAGAGAATATAAACAAATTTGCATAAAATATAGATATGTACATATACCTATTTGAATGTATATGCATGCACATACATACAAACATATATATATATATATATATATAATACACACACACACACCAGTCATATTAAAGACTACATTTCCATGACAGTTAATTTTCCAATTTTTAGCTCATCTTAATCTGCTGTATAACATTTTGGCTCATAATTCTTGTGAGTGCCAGTATAAGAATTGCACAAGTGACATCTTCAAGATGCTTTTTACCGTTTCTTCAGACAGAGACACTCAATGTCTTTCATCCTTTTTCCAGTCTTGGAGGCAGAGTTTGATGTTGAGAATTCCTTGTTCTCTTTGATGTGCACCCAGCCTCTCCGTGGGGGATGCAGTGCCATAAAACTCTGCTGAATCAGTCCAATCCACTCACGCCAGATCTAGTCTTCACCTCACGTTCAGAATTCTGACGTTTATGTTTGGCAAAGCTGTTGTGGGGCTCTTCATCGGAAAGTAGTCAAGGAAACGTTGTTTGCAAAAGATCTTTCTTTGAAAATCAAATCGCTCTACTTTCTTTCTTCTTTCTTTCTTTCTTTCTTTTTCTTTTTTCGTTTTTCTTTCTTCTTTCTTTCTTTTTTCTTTCTTTCTTTTTTTTTTTTTTTTTTTCTTTCTTTCTTTCTTCATCTTTACTTTTTGTTTATTTTTATGCTTTTCTTTTTCTTCCATATCTTTTTATCTCTAACTTTTTAAAATCTTTTTAAAGTTCTTTCTTTTCTTTTTTTTTTTTTTCTTTTACTTCCATTCTTCCCCCTTTTTCTTTTCTCTTCTTTTCTTCTTTATGATGTTTTCTTTTTTGGTTTATTTTTCAATTTTACTTACATTATCTTCTCTTTAATCTTTCCTTCTCTTTTTTTACCATTCTTTGTCTACTCTGTTTCTTTTATTTTCTCCTTTTTTCCTTTTCTTTCTTTTCTTCTTAGTATTCTCTAGTTATCATGATGGATATAAGCATTAAATTAATTTCACATAGTTTGAGCGATAATCAAGGAAGTAGTATTAAGGTGGGCTATTTTATAAAAAGTACCAAAAATGTATATGTCAATGCAAAGAAAAGAAAAGTAAAGAATTTGTATTTAGCTAATTTTTTAAAAATACAACACAAAACCAATTCAGAGAAAATGGTATGCTGTTTGAAAGATTGTGTAGGTGCCAAGCTTCCAAGTGAGAAGAGCCTGATGTGTGGTTCTTGAATTAGTCAAGAATCTCATCAAATAAATATTTTTTAAAGAAAATTTCAGCCAATTCATTTTGAGAGGCAACAATATAAAACATTTTTATAGATGTATTTTTTTTTTTTAAATTTAGGTACAGGCTTAATCTTTTTTTTCTTTTTCCACAAACAGGTTTTGGTGATGTTGTTCCTCACTGAGGATTTATTTTATTAGGGATTCAGTCTATATATATTCCTTTCCCCTTTTTGAATTTTTTTTCTTTTCACCATTTTTTTTTTTCTTTTTTCTTTTTTCTTTTTTTTTTTTTTTCTCTCTATCTTATAATTTATGACTTCCTTTTCTTCCATTTTCTTTTGGTTTGTTTTTTTTTTTTTTTTTTCATTTGTTTCTTTTTTATCTCTTAGTTTCGTTTCTTTTTTACATATTTTTTAATTTCATTTCTCAACAACAATTTCTTTTCTTTTACTTATTTATTTGTTCTCAACTGTATTTCTTTTTTAAACTATTTTCTTGATAACTTTCTCACTATTATGTTTGTCCTTTCTTTATGGATTTTACAAAAGAAAACAACCAAAAAAACCTTAAGCAAATTCCATTGCTGCTGAATCAACAGTCATTATTTAACTACTGTCCATCTGTTATTAATAATATGCTTAATTAAACCTAAGAAGATCAATAAATGTTAACTATTTCCTGAGTAATTTTAGAAAGCAAATAAAAAATTACATTTCATATCTTTGTTGTATTTTTGCACCCTTCACATTCATTAAGAATAAAAGAAGCCACACTTCAAGTCACATCTGTGTTTATACAAAAAATTTGATTTAATCAATTTGAAATTAAAATGCTGCTACTTATTTATATAAATTTACGAAACCCCACTTAGTTTTGCTGTAGAAGTCACCATAGGTAATCTTGACAAATAAGGATTGAGCCTGTTCCTAAGTGGTCACCCAATTAAGTATTGAACAAATTCATTGCTGCTTAACTTTGGTGATCTGTCTGTGGCTTGACTGTAATGGAATGGAGTTTAGTATGTTGGTAAAGAAATAGAATAAAGAACAAAGAAAGAAAGAAACTATAAATGATAAGAGAAGGATAATCTGAATAATCAAAAGCAATAAGAAACAGGAAAGAACTGGACAGAATGAAAAAAAATTGTATGAATGAATGAACATATTGGACAAGATTGAGGCTATGGAATGAAGAAGAAAGGGAAGGAGAACAATATATGAAGAAAGATACAGAGGAAGAAAGAGAGAGAAGAGTCACTCACTGCTGCTTCTTAAGTGGTCACCCAATTAAGTATTGATCAAGTTTATTACTGCTTAACTTTGTTGATCTAGCAGGAACCAGTACTTTTGGCATGACTTGACTGTAATGAATGAAAAAGATAGTATAAAAATGATGGACAAGATGAAGCATGGGTACGAAGAAAAGTGAAGAAGAAAGAGAGAGGTACAAAGAGAAAAGAGAGAGAAAGCAGAGATAACTGCTGTTGCTTAAGTGGTCACCGAAGAAGAAACCAGACTAAAAAGAAAAAGATTGTATGAAATGAATGAACATTATTGGACAAGGAAGGTATGAAAGGAAGAAAGAGGATGAGAATGAAACAAGAAGAAGAATAAGGTCCATAAATTGAAAAATTATCCCAGTCTATTGAAATCATCCATGTTGAAAACTAGTAATAGATATTTTGATGTAAACATCCTTTTTCTATTTTCATTTCAACCATTTTGTTAGTGACCATTAACTCCAAATTGTTTCAGAACAATACGTGAGTTACCATTTTTCTTATTCTTCCTCATCCAAGACAGATGATTTGACAGCACTTATAGCATCAGAATATTGAGAGTTCCATGAAGAAAATTGCTGATAATAAAAATTACTGAAACGTGTACACACATATCAATAATTTTATAATTTATTTTTATTTTTACCTTTTTCCCTTCCCTGATAGGTTTTTGGGAGAAAAGGCTTTGGAGGGGAAAAGATATTCTAAAATAACCCGCACAATATGCTGCATGATGACCTTGCGTTAAAAACTAGTTTCAACAGTGAATACAATTTCAGTTTTAAAATGAGTTTAATAGAAGACAAAATTCCAAAAAAATGAATCCAAAAACACAGATACACATCTGTATTTAATGGTGAAGTTCCAATTCTGTGGAGTTGGAGTCCCTTCATTGCCATTACTCCCAGGTCCATACTGACCAGAGTGGTAGTACCTGTTAAGGTTCCTATCTATAGGTTAAATAGAGGAAAATGTGTTAACAAAATGTATTTATAAAAAATTTCAGTTACCATCAAGAAGGAATAAAAAAATGTCTTTGACATGAAATCACCCAACAAGGGTTGACATGCCGCGTAAAATCCAACCAACAAATAAAACACACATGGACTATATGACTATACACACAGGTCATTTAGTTTAAACTGTTATCCCATAGGAAATGGGATTGGGAATGTGGGTTCAAATCTTACCACAAGTCACCATTCACAACATGGAGGTAGTGAGTTCAATCTCTGTAGTCTCATGAGGTAACTCGCTTCACAATCTCGTTACAAATTCCTCACTTCTCCCCCAGTTATGGGTAAGTAGTAGGGCAGACAGGCTCTGTTACTTTGATATAGCACCAGTGTAGGAGAAAAGACTTTGATTCAAGCCAGCTGTACTTTGCTTTAACTTGACCTTGTGTCACATCTGCCCATAGCAAAGGGTTAGGTAAATACTCTGCTTTTTTATCCTGTTCCCTTTGAGTAAGAACTTCTATTCTGCTATCACTGAGTTAATGAAGCAATACAGGGAATGAGATTGGTCAAAGTACATAATGAAACAACCAAATACCTATATATATAAAACACCTACCAATGCTTTGATGATCAGACCTTGCAATACAGCTGAATAGTGGATCACCTTATATGATTTCTACAATAGCAAAGATTTAGGTAGATACTCTGATTCTTTATCGTTCACCTGTTCCTTTGAGATCTTTGTTTTGTTTCACCGGACAAAACATCGTACCAATAGGGGTAACAGGACATTTAGTACAAGTCACCAATTCACAACATGGAGGTTGTGGTTCAATTTCTGTAGCCTCGCAAGGTAACTCACTTCACCTCTTGCTACAAATTCATCACTCTCCTCCCACCTCCATGTTGTGAATGTGACTTGTACTAAATGTCCTTTACCCCTATTGGTACGAGTGGTTTTGTCCGGTGAAACAAACAAAGATCTCAAAGGAACAGGGTGAACGATAAGAATTCAGAGTATCTACCTAAATTCTTTGCTATTGTAGAAATTCATCAAAAAAAAAAAAAAAAAAAAAAAAAAAAAAAAAAAAAAAAAAAAAAAATAAGGTGATCCATTCACTGTATGTCAAAGGTCTGATCATCAAGCATTGGTAAGGTGTTTTAATATATATAGGTATTTGGGTTGTTTCATTATGTACTTTGACCAATCCCATTCCCTGTATTGCTTCATAACTCAGTGATAGCAGAATAGAAAGTTCTTACTCAAAGGGAACAAGGAATAAAGCAGAGTATTTACCTAAACCCTTTGCTATGGGCAGATGTGCACAAGGTCAAGTCAAAGCAAAGTACAGCTGTCTTGAATTCAAATCCTTTTTCTCCTACACTGGTTGCTATATCAAAGTAACAGAGCCTAGTTGCCCTAACTACTACCCATAATGGGGGGGAGAAGTGAGGATTTGTATACGAGATGTGAAGGCGAGTTAACCTCATGAAGGACTACAGAGATTGAACTCACTACCTCCATAGTTGTGAATGGTGCTTGTGGTAAGAATTTGAACCCACAATTCCCAATCCCATTTTCCATGGGGATAACAGTTAAAGCTAAATGACCGTGTGATATAGTCCATATATCATGTGTGTTTATTGTTGGTTGGATTTACGGCATGTAACCCTTGTGGGTGATTTCATGTCAAAGGACATTGTTTTATTCCTTCTTGATGGAACTGAAATTTTTATAAAATAATTTTTGTTACACATTTCCTCTATTTAACCTATAGATAGAACCTTAACAGGTCTACCACTCTGGTCATATGGACCTGGGAGTAATGGCAATGAAGGGGTACTCCAAATCCCACAGAATTGGAACTTCACCATTAATACAGATGTGTATCTGTGTTTTTTGGATCATTTTTTGGAATTTTGTCTTCTATTAAATCATTTAAACTGAAATATGTATTCACTGTTGAAACTAGTTTTAACGCAAAAGTGTCATCATGCAGCATATTGTGCGGTTTTTTAGAATATCTTTTTCCCTCCAAAAGCCTTTTCTCCCAAAACCTATCAGGAAGGGAAAAAGGTAAAAAATAAAATAAATTATAATAATTATGATATGTGTGTACACTTCAGTAATTTTTATTTATCAGCAATTTCTTCCTGAACTCTCAATATTCGATGCTATAAGTGCTGTCAAATCATCTGTTCTTTGGATGAGGAAGAATAAGAAAAATGGTAACTCACGTATTGTTCTGAAACAATATTAGGAAGTTAATGGTCCACTAACAAATGGGTGAAATGAAAAAGAAAAAGGATGTTTACATCAAAATATCTATTACTAGTTTTCAACATGATGATTTCAATAGACTGGGATAATTTTTTCAATTTATGGACGCTTATTTCTTCTTCTATGTTCATTCTCATCCTGCTTTCCTTCCATTTTCATAACCTTCATCTGTCCAATAATGTTCATGTCATTTCATACAAATCCTTTTCTTTTTAGTTCGGTTTATTTCTTGCTTCAGTGACGCACTTAAGCAACCAGACGAGGGGTCCATGCTTTCTCTCTCTCTTTCCTCTTTGTACCTCTCTCTAATTCTTTCTTCACTTTCTTCTTCGTACCATGGCCTTCATCTTGTATTTCATTTTATACTATCTTTTCATTCATTCAGTCAAGTTCATGCCAAGAAAGTACTGGTTCCTGCTAGATCACAAAGTTAAGCAGTAATAAACTTGATCTACTTAATTGGGTGACCACTTAAGAAGGCAGCAGGTAGTGACTCACTCTCTCTCTTTCTCCTCCTGTACTTTCTCTCATATATTGTTCTCCTTCCTTTCTGTCTTCATTCCATAGCCTCATCTTGTCCAATAATGTTCATTCAATTCGATACAATTTTTTTCAAATTCTTGTCCAGTTTTTCTTTCCTGTCTTCATTGCTTTGATTATTTCAGATTAACCTTCTCTTACATTTTATAGTTTCTTTTCTTTCTTTGTTCTTTATCTATTTCTTTACCAACTACTAAACTCATTCCATTACAGTCAAGCCCACAGACAGATCACCAAAGTTAAGCAGCAATGAATTTGTTCAATACTAATTGGGTGACCACTTAGGCAACAGGCTCAATCCTTATTTGTCAAGATACCTATGGTGACTTCTACACAAAACTAAGTGGGGGTTTTCGTAAATTTTATAAATAAAGTGCAGCCATTTTAATATAATTGAATTAAATCAAATTTTTGTATAAACACAGATGTGACTTGAATGTGGCTTTCTTTTATTCTTTAATGAAATGTGAAGGGTGCAAAAAATACAACAAGATATGAAATGTAATTTTATGTTTTATATTGCTTCTAAAATTACTCAGGAATAGTTAACATTTATTTGATCTTCTTAAGGTTTTAATTAAGCATATTATTATAACAGATGGACAGTAGTTAAATAATGACTGTTGATTCAGCAGCAATGGAATTTGCTTAAGGTTTTTTGGTTTTGTTTTCTTTTGTAAAAATCCATAAAGAAAGGAACAAACATAAAATAGTTGAGAAAAGTTATCAAGAAATAGTTTTTAAAAAAGAATACAGTTGAGACAAATAAATAAGTAAAAGAAAAGAAATTGTTGAGAAATGAAATTAAAAAAATAGTTAAAAAAAGAAACGAAACTAAAGAGATAAAAGAACAAATGAAAAGAAACAAAAAAAAAGAAAAAACAAACCAAGAAAATGAAGAAAAGGAAGTCATAAATATAAGATAGAGAGAAAAAAAAAAAAAAAAAAGAAAAAAGAAAGAAAAAAATGGTGAAAAAGAAAAAATTCAAAAAGGGGAAAGGAATATATATAGACTGATCCCTAATAAATAAATCCTCAGTGAGGAACAACATCACCAAAACCTGTTTTGTGGGAAAAGAAAAAGATTAAGCCTGTACCTAAATTTAAAAAAAAAAAAAATACAATCTATAAAAAAATGTTTTATATTGTTGCCTCTCAAAATGAATTGGCTGAAATTTTCTTTAAAAAAAATATTTGATGAGATTCTTGACTAATTCAAGAACAACATCAGGCTCTTCTCACTTGGAAGCTTGCACTACACAATCTTTCAAACAAGCATACCATTTTCTCTGAATTGGTTTTTTGTGTTGTATTTTTTAAAAAATTAGCTAAATACAAATTCTTTTACTTTTCTTTTCTTTTGCATTGAACATATACATTTTTGGTACTTTTTATAAAATAGCCCACCTTTAATACTACTTCCTTGATTAATCGCTCAAACTATGTGAAATTAATTTAATGCTTATAATCCATCATGATACTAGAGAATACTAGGAAGAAAAAGAAAAGGAAGAAAAAGAGAGGAAATAAAAGAAACAGAGTAGACAAAAGAATGGTAAAAAAAAGAGAAGGAGAAGATTAAAGAGAAGATAATGTAAGTAAAATTGAAAATAAAAAAAAAAGAAAACATCATAAAGAAGAAAAGAAAGAGAAAAAGAAAAAGGGGAAGAATGGGAAGTAAAGAAAGAAAAAAAAAGAAAAGAAAAGAACTTTAAAAAGATTTTAAAAAGTTAGAGATAAAGATATGGAAGAAAAAATAGAAAGCATAAAAATAACAAAAGTAAAAGTAGAAGAAAAGAAAGAAAAAAAGAAAAAAAAGAAGAAAGAAAAAAACGAAAAAAGAAGAAAGAAACGAAAGAAAGAAAAAAGAAAGAAGAAAGAAAGAAAGAAAGAAAGTAGAGGCGATTGATTTTCAAGAAAGAATCTTTTGCAACAACGTTTCCCTTGACTACTTTCCGATGAAGAGCCCCACCAGCCTTTGCCAAACATAACGTCAGAATTCTTGAACGTGAGGTGAAGACTAGATCTGGCGTGAGTGGGATTGGACTGATTCAGCAGAGTTTTATGGCACTGCATCCCCCACGGAGAGGCTGGGTGCACATCAAAAGAGAACAAGGAATTCTCAACATCAACTCTGCCTCCAAGACTGGAAAAAGGATGAAAGACATTGAGTGTCTCTGTCTGAAGAAACGGTAATAAAGCATCTTGAAGATGTCACTTGTGCAATTCTTATACTGGCACTCACAAGAATTATGAGCCAAAATGTTATAGCAGATTAAGATGAGCTAAAAATTGGAAAATTTAACTGTCATGGAAATGTAGTCTTTAATATGACTGTGTGTGTGTGTGTGTATATATATATATATATATATATATGTTTGTATGTATGTGCATGCATATACATTCAAATAGGTATATGTACATATCTATATTTATGCAAATTTGTTTATATTCTCTCTATTCTGAGAAGAGTAAGAATATATATATATATATATATATTATATATATATATATATATATTCTTACTCTTCTCAGAAATAGAGACATGACACTAAAGACTACACATCCATGATAGTTAAATTGTTTTATCTATCTATCTATATCTCTCTCTCTCTCTCTCTTATATAATATATATATATATATATATATATATATATATATATATAAAATATCCAATAGACAAGTAAGTTGGGATGATTCTATATGGGAACATCTATATTCTCTGTATTTGTACAATGCATGGCCCTGCAGGTGCATACCTATCAAGTTATACAAGGATTATTTCAAATCCCTAAGAAAGCTCAATATATGACAATTAACAAATTAATTATATACAAAGTAATATTAACACTTCCAATAAGTATCTTATTGTATGTATGTATGTATAAATATATATATAAGGGTTTTATAGTTTGCTTGAAGCATTGTATGTATGTGTTTAAAATAGAAATTAGAAGGCTATTGACAATGCAATGGACGAACAATAGGTGATGAAAATAATGTTTATTTACCTGTTTCCTAAATATTTTCGGGATAAAATCCCATCCACAGAGGTTTCAGAGGTATGTGTGTTTTTTTAATATGTATATTATGGTGCCGGTGCAAACAAATATTTGTCCCGGCACAGTAATATACATATTAAAAAAAGATGGAAAAAATATATCTATTTTGGTATGGATGAAATTTATTATATGCCGACACACGTTTTTCACTATAATTTGCTTACACATACAGTATCTATTTAAAATTATTTTGAATATAAAATGAAATAATAGTAATTGGAAAACACATGTGAACAATTGGTCATCATCTGAGGCAGAATGTTTTGATTTTTGTTTTTCCAAACATGCGCTGGCATATAATAAATTTCATCCATACCAAAATATGTATTTTTTCTTCCATGTCAGATTCATTTCCATTTTTCACACTTTATATATATATATATATATATATATATATATATATAGTACTGTACAAAGGACTTCAGCCACTTTAAACTATTGTAAACTTCTAATAAATTGCCAACCCATAGGCAGATGTTTTACATTGTGTTTGAAATATTGACCCTGTTAAAGTCATTTTCATACTCAATTATCATATTTTACAGCAAGGGTTTCTGAATGAAAGGCAAATATCTAAGATGGCCCCAAAGATGGTGATGCAATTTACAAACGGCTGAAGACTTTTGCACTGTATTGAATACAATTTTATTTTCCATCCAATATATATTGCAGATTGTGTTTGGAGGAGAAATTATGCAGCCTAGAAAATGCTGAAAACAAATTACTGAACAAAAGTGAGTTGATATCAAAGTGTAGACATATTAATAAATTTTCATGTATCAATCCTGATTTATTCTCCTCTATTTGCACAGCTCTCCCTCTCTCTCTCTCTCTCTCTCTCTCTCTCTCTCTCTCTCTAATATATATTATATATATAATATAATATATATATATATATATATATATATATATATATATTTGCATATGCTTTGTTTGTGGGTGTCCTGTGTATTTCTAACTTAATTTGTAACTTTACACCTATATCTAATTATATATGATGATGATGATGATGATTGGCCTCTTTCCCACTCTTCTGTATGATGATTGTGTACACCACATGAAAATTCAAGTAACAAACATCAAGTTATGCTTCTTTTCCATGTAGTTACATATGTTACCAGAACTACTATGCTACTTTACACCCAGTTTTAAATGTTACCATAACTTTATATTTTGTCTGGATTGTATTCCTACTCTACTGTAGTAGCATTGAGTATTTTTTCTTAAATATTTTTCTTTATATATATATATATATATATAGATAGATAAATGAATATGTACTTTTAGTATATATCATTTTGTATCATGCTTTCCAAACTTAATTGTTTAAGTGGAGGAATATGTACTAAAATATTTATTTATTTATTTATTAATGCTCTATCATAGATATTGAGCACTCTCCTAATAATACTGTATGTTGGCTTACTACTACCCTTTAAGTGTGATAGTGCCAACCATACACACACACACACATACATATATATATATATATATATATATATACTAGTGGAAATCATTTTCTCTTATAATTTTTCATCTTTCGTTTCATTTGAAAAGATTTCCATCACGTTTTAAACAACACCTTTTTCGTCCTAATGTTTTAAAGAAGACAAAACAAAATGTTTAACATTGACTTTACTATCTAAAATAAATTTATCTTTTTTGAATTCATTGTTTTTAAATTATATATATATATATATATATATATATATATATATATATATATATATATATATATATATATATATATATATATATATATATTATATACATACACACACACACATTGTGGATGGATAATAAAATTGCCTCACCTAGAATATTTTTAAATATGCAAAAAGAGTAAGCATACAAGTAATACAGCTTTGATCCCATATAGAGACCAACATATACAGTTTCTGTCCACTCTGCTCCTACTCAAGAAAAGTAAAAGAAAACCTGTTGGTTAGTTCATTATAATAGAGAAAAAGGACTCATATTACAATAATATTAGTACTTTACTTGAATAGAATGAGTTCTAAATTGAATAGATAGTGAAATTTGAAATATCTCATCATGCAGGTAAAAAATATGAAGAAAATTTGGTACAGCCATGGGGAAAATTTTGTAGGCAAAGAGTTAAGTATAAGTTTGAAAGTGAACCTAATAATGTGACTAAAGTTTGAACTCACTATGATGTCATAGTCCAATACATTAACCACTACACCATAGAGAACTACCCCCCCTCTATCTAGATAGGGTATTACATCTTAAGTATATTAATTAGTGCAAATTTCACAGGTAATAAAATTTAGCCAAGTTTCTAATAATGCTTGAATCACTAAAATGCCATTAAGAATAAAATCCCATATTTCTTCACTTTATTAATTTTCATTTGATAAAACTATTTGTAAATTATTAAGTGTCCATGTGTATACAGATATATTTATGCTCTATAAATGATTATACTTTATCTAATTAAGTTTATTTCTTTGATCATTCTTGTAATGACCTCCATTCCCTTTAATCAATGATCATTTTATTAATCCTTTATACAGTTTAATAAGATTTTTCCAAGAAATTCATCACGTAAACTCATACACATATCATAATTAAATCTAATGCTAATTCATTGCACCTGGGTTTCACTTTTAAATGAAAATCAAGCAGAATCATTCATTAATTTTAATAGTATTAGAGGTTGTCATTAAAAACTTCAACATCAAAACCAATTTATCTCCCTTGGATCTTATTTGATGAATTTTTGCAGCTTTAATTTACACAAGACATTATATATTCAGTGCTCCTATCACTATCATCATCAGAGTAGATTCCAGCCTTGTCGGCTAGGACTTTAGAATATATCGACTGCACCTCCACAAAGAGGTAAGACCCCACTGGGGCCACCCATTGGCTGTAGAGGGGTGAATTGTGATGTTTAAGAATGGATCCTTCTGGCTCAGCAGTCTATGTCATACAATACTCAACCTTGGCTCTTACTGGTCACATCGAGCCCTAGCACCTATATGATTGTCCCAACCTAGTGTCCTTAGCACAACCCCTGATCCTTTTTAATGTCCTAGCTATGACATCAAACTCTATCTGATGATGAAGTTCTGGAGCTCTGGGGACTATGGAGTACCCCTTCATTGCCATTTATACCAGGTTCACTCTGACCCGGAGTGGTAGTACATGTTAGGTTCCTATGGGTTAAAAAGAAAAAGAAACTAAATTGACATGTCATAGAGTGTGTGTTCATGTATTTTCTATGAATACTACTTTATGAAAATTGACATGTAGTAGAGTGGCGGTTAAATATTTCTATGAATACTACTTTATGAAAATTGACATGTAGTA
This sequence comes from Doryteuthis pealeii, assembly GCA_023376005.1. Classification (NCBI taxonomy): domain Eukaryota; kingdom Metazoa; phylum Mollusca; class Cephalopoda; order Myopsida; family Loliginidae; genus Doryteuthis; species Doryteuthis pealeii. Next base: position 4,421,370 of record CM042156.1, read on the forward strand.
GAGTGGAAGGCCCCATATCATAGATAGGGGAACATATCACAAATTTGGAGAGGCCATAAGACATTTGACCAGCACTGCATCCAAGAGTCTAATTTGTTTCTCTGTTTGGCCCCTTGCCATTTTGCTTCTGTATGGTTTATAGTTGCATTAGTATCAGGATCCTGGAAACTTTATCCATGATTTACAGTCAAATGATTGTATCCTTCTTCTACAAGATGGCAACCATGATCCCACATCCTAAACCAAAACCTATGGAAATAGCATTTTTGAATATAGATTATCTTTTGATATAAAGCTTTTAAAAGAGTCTAAAAATATATACTCAGTATATGATCTGATATACAAATTTTTTAGAAGAAGAACGCGTCTAATCCATCATTCAGAAATCCTGGGTTAACTGAGAATTATGAAGTCAGGTTTGCCAAAAACTGACTCTCATGATGGCTGGTTTGTTGGATTTTAGGGCATGTCAACCCTTGTTGTGTTATCTTATGTCGAAGATGTTTTTGTTTTATTCATTCTTCATGGGTACTCAATCTTTTTTAAACACATTTTTTTTTCTGTTTAGCCAATAAATGGAATCCTAACAGTTACTACCATTCCAGGTCAGAATGGAGCCAGGGTTGTGGTGATGAAAAGGTACTCCACATTCCTCAGAGTTCCAGAATTAGAACCTCACCATCAGATAGAATTTAACGTCATACCCAGGACACTAAGACCTTCAGCCACTGACTTCTAGCACATATGATAAAAATGGTTGGGGCTTGCCATAAGGGCAATAAGGTTGGGACAATCATATAGGTGCTAGGGTTTGACACGACCAGTCAATTAATCAGAGGGAGCCTCAGTAAGGGCCAAAGTGGAGTGTTGCATGTCATTGACTGCTCAGTCACTAGGGTTCCATACTTAAGCATCATGGATCACCACCCAAGGCCAGCAGTTGACCCTATTGGGGCAGAGGGTCTTACCTCCCTGCAGAGGTGCAGTCGGTGTATTAATGATACAGAAAAAATGATGAGAACTTTAGAAATGTGTTTTCCATAGGAAGACTAAAGTGAAGATTTTAAGGAATCGTGAACATTTTCAAACATTTTAATAATCCCATTCTCCAAGGAAATTCTGCTTATGAAGACAAGAATGAAAGACAAATCATAAATATTCAACATCTGATAAGGGAACGCAGCTAATATGTAAGACTAATATTTCATATAAATGTGTATTTATTATGAACTAGATGACCCATGAGCCCATTGAGTACTGCTTGTAACTGCCGTCGATAACAATATTGACGCTTTTACGTATGAAGGAGTTAAGAAACCAATTAGCATATTTCATAGTTATCTCCATTATATCGAGAATTTGGATGATTAAAAAATAATGTTCAACATAATGGTAGATCTTATCATTCAGTTACAAATAGGACTGGAAATTGCATTATTCTCTTCATAATTATGGGATTTTAAGTCTATTGTTCAAATAGTTATCTTGCTGTGGTGTGTCATTGTTACTGGGTTATAATTACATACATATAGATATATACAGTATACCCATAGATAAGTAAACACGAACAATCTTATATGATATTTGTGAACTGTCTATCTGGGTATGCAATTGAAAACAAAGCCCTGTATCATGATCAAATAAAACTTTTCTCAGGTAGAATTTTACAAGGAATCTAGTGGTGGTATTTATGTTTACCCCAAATGTATTTGCAATCAAATTACCTCAGCTTAGGGATCAAATTAACAGCTTTGGCATTAAATAACCCATGAAGTTTGATATGCTATTAAACAAAGAAACCAAACCATATCACAGTCACCATGGCATAGTGGCTAACATGCTGGATTGTGAAATAGTTGTAAGTGAGTACAGTCTCCAGTCACACTATTATGTTTACTTTCAGGCTAATATTCTTGGGAAAGATATGAACCCCACCTCCACTCCCAGTACCACTACTATTCTTCTACAAGCATTAAATAACCCACAAAGGTTGATATGCCATTAAAAATGAAATCTAACCAAAACCATTGTGAAATAGCACTAAATGTGAGAAACCTGAAATCAGGTCCGACACAAAGTAAATAAGATGCTGGCTCAATTCTCCTCAGGTAAATGGTTAATGGTCATTTTATCTCTCATCTGGAACCGTGATTCTGAGAATTTTTCTTGTTAGTTTGACTTGTGAAACAAGAGCATCTTTGACCTGTGACCCCCAGGGGCCAAAAGGTTTCCCAAACTCTCACAAATAAGCCAACTAGGTTTGAGGTCAGGTTATTTCCATTGGGTGCAAATTTTACTGCCCTGTTCATTTCATCTACTGGCAATGGAAATAACTGAATTGCTTTCAATCTCACAGATTTTGAAGACTTCACAGAGGTTGATGCCATATGAAGAAGAAGAAGAAGCCTCTGGCATTGGAGAGATATGGTGGCAGTTCTTTCCTGTACATCTGACTAATGCAGCCATCCAAGTGATTCTAGTGCCAGAAACTAACCATTTGTTTGTTTACTAAGGTCAATTGGACTCCTAAAGTTTGTTATTGATTGGGTGACCACTGGCTATCCATCTCCCCATGTTTATTTGGCCTTTCTACTTGCTACTCACTAGTAAAGAGTTGCAAGCTGACTGACCTGATCATGGCTGCACATCAAACTGACCAAAATGAGTTAATGACAGGCAAAGCAGAAAGCATTATTGATATAACTGGTTAGATTTTCAGCAATTTCCTTTATGAAGACTGATGCCAAAGGAAAAGTCTTCAATGCCAAAGAAGAAAAAGAAAAAAGAAGAAAAAAAACCTCTACAGAATATGATATAACGAGTGTTTATGTCTATTATGTAAAATGCAAAGAGCTCAATCTTGCTCTTTATTACAACAACTGTTTATTGGCCGAGAAAGTCTTTTATTGAAGAGAAAAATGTTTCCAATAAATTGGCACAGGTTTCTATGACTGGTGTAACAATGCTAAAAAGTGGCAGATTAAAAAGATTTTATACAGGTTGCTTCATAAACATGAGGACATTCAATAAATAAGGGGGAATCTATCTATCTACTTACAAGGGGATTCAATAATCAGGGGAAATCTATCCACGAGGTCATTCAATAAATAAGGGGAATCTATCTAATAATCTATCTACGAGGGCCATTTAATAAATAAGGGTGCTATATATTTATCGATCTACAAGGGTCATTCAGTAAATAAGGAGAATCTGTCTATAAGGATAATTCAATAAGAGGAATCTACCTTTCTATAAGAGCCATTCAATAAATAAGTGGAATTTATCTATCTACAAGGGTTATTTAATAAAAAAAGGGGGAATATATCTATCTATATATGAGGGCCATTCAATAAATAAGGAGAATCTATCTACCTCTATCTATGAAGGCCATTTAATAAATAGGGGGAATTTATCTGTTTATCTATCTACGAGAGCTATTCAATAAATAAAAATTTATCCATCTCTCTATCTACAATTATCATACAATAGACAAGGGGAATCTATCTATGAGGCTCATTCAGTAAATAAGGGGAATCTATTTATTTATTTTTGTCATTCAATAAATAAGGGGTATCTATCTACGATTGGAGGCCCATGGTTTAATGGAAATAATCAAAGGAAATGAACTCAGCAAAATAAAAATAAAATAAGGCTAGAAATCTATAATATATATATATAAAAAATTAAAATATATAATTATATATAAAGGATAAAACATTATAAAAAGCAAACAAAAGACAAAAATACAATAGAAAATATAAAGGGTATAAATCTATGATATATATATATATAATATATAAAAATTGCTTTTATAATGTTTTATCCTTATATATAATTTATATATAAAGGATAAAAACATGATAAAAAGCAAAACAAAATACAATAGAAAATAGGAATGCTTGAAACGTTATAACTGTGTACAAACAAATGATTATAGACACAACAATGAGAGCAATTTAAAAACTACATTATTGAAGGAAGTCAGTCAGTCAGCCTACTATTGGTTTGAACAATGTGACTGGCCAAGAACAACTGAACGAGTGTCAAGACAACTGGTACTTATGGGAATTCAGAACAGTCCACTCATGCATTTGGGTGATTCCATTCCCTGAGTCCTGATTGGCTGCTTGGTTTGTATGATCCTCTGAGGCTTCATAAATCCTGCCACTTTGCAGTAGTCTTTGCAGAAAATCAGAATCGTATTGAGTTACGACTGCTTGCTGTCTTGTCTTGCCAATTCGACGGTAATTGGACTTAGTATGATTATTCTACATACATAAAATAAAGAATTAAAAATATAGTCACGATTTAATCAAATTTTGGTATTACATAACCCCTGAGGAGTTGATATGCTGTTGAACAAATAAACAAAACCAAATCTACTGCATGTAATAGCAAGTGTTTTATTTCTAGATAGCTAAAAATTATCGCATTAAATAACCCACAAAGAGTTGATATGCTGTTGAACAAATAAACAAAACCAAATCTGCTGCCTGTAATAGCAAGTGTTTTATTTCTAGATAGCTAAAAATTATCGCATTAAATAACCCACAAAGAGTTGATATGCTGTTGAACAAATAAACAAAACCAAATCTTACTATGCATCAAGTATGAATGATATTCTGAAACAAAAGAAATTTTGAGACTGGCACCGAAATATTTAAGTCTTAGAATTGGAGAATATCAGGCTAAAAGAATAACACACTTAGAAACAAATCAATATCTGTATGATAAAAAATACATGCAGCCAATATAAAAGGAACGTAGATCTAATAATATAATATTAAATTTGATTTGAGATGTTTTTGATAAGAATACAGGAGATAAAATCATTAAGCTGTGCAATGCTAGGCATGATGTGTGTAAACCTGTTTTTGATGATTATTAGAAAGTAATTAAAAATACATGCCAAAATGGTCGCAATATGGAAAAGGAAATAAACCTTTTTGTTATTGTGATTTTTTTTTCATGTCTATTCAGTGTATTCATCTTAACGAAAACACACACTGCACTCAACTTGTGATGTGTACAGTATTTACAGACTTGATGGAAATCAGTCAAACAGAGGGATGCAAATGGAAGTGAGAACACTGCAATGACATGTTTTATCAAATAGACAAGAACTCTTTTATTGTGCCTGCAATATATTTGCATGGAAAATTATACAAAAATGAACTGCTGGCAAAAAAGGATAAGAGATAAGAATCTTAAATAAAAAAAATAAAAAAAATCAGTTAGGTGATACCAAATCTGCTAATATACGAGAATAATCTCAAAGGTAAAGTCTCCATACATAGAAACTAACAGATTGGTTGGTTGGATTTTACAGCATGGGTTATTTTCTTTTCAAGATGTGTTGTTTTAAGTTTTTATTTATTTTTCATATCACTTATTATGACTGGGCCTATTCTAGTAGTGACCATCTCAAGCGGATTTAACAGGCTTGAATTCAGAATTTTCCTTCTCCTAGACTGGTTGCCTAACCAAGATCAAAGAACCCAGTCTGCCCTACTATTTATCCATAGCTGGAGAGAGAGTAGTTGGATTCATACCTTTCCCAATGGTATTATCACTATGTGAACTGTAGCTTCATCTAAGATTTGAACTCAGATTGATGAGTCCATTTCCTACGACTCTAACCATTACACCACACACCTCCATTATTCTTGTTGAGTATTCAATTTATTTTAAAACACATTTTTAAAAACTTATTTTTATCTATTTAAACCATAAATGGTAGCCAAACACTTTTGACATCCATGCATAAATTGCCATACACATAATTGGCAAATAATTTCAATCAGTTTCAATGTTTTTTGTATTTGAAAATTAAATAACTGCACAAACTTTATATGTAACAGTAGCGTTTATCAGGAGTTCCATCAGAAAGGACTGCCATAGCAGTGTGATGTGTGCAAGGGCAGGCGCAGATGCATGCACCAAAAAACACAGCAGTGTTGCCATCAGCTGCAGGAACACTTTCCCTGCATCCCTGGCACTTTGGAGACCCTAATTTTGGGATTACACATGTATAATTGTAAACAATGAAATAAGAACATAGCACATGAGTAGCGCAGCTGAGGTAATCTGATCCATGCAGTAAAGCATCTGGGAACTGACAGTAGGTGTGGCACTCTACCACTGCAAAAACAATCTCCCTGGTCTAGCGCTAAAAAGAGAGAAGAGACTGTCTTGCTGTCCAGCTAATATATATTTGCACACTGAGAAATAAGATCCTAGCCAACACTTGTCAAAATAACTCTTAAAAGATTTCTACTAAAATATATATATCAAAAAAAAAAAAAAAAGAAGAAAAATCTCTGGGGAAGTAATTCTGGTCAGCTCTTGTTTTGAATAAAGTGAGTTAACATTAGCTGCATCTTGTAAGCCCAGACACGTACATTAACATTCAAAGCCTTCAGTGGCTCAATGCATAATGAAGTGTTGATTTCTGCAAAAATACTGTCATAGATTCAACTAATGTCTGGGAGATTTGAAAAAGCTTGGCCGAGAAGAGTTCCGAATGAGACAAGTGATTTTGACAGCAGTCTTGGCATCTTTCTTCCTTTTTACCTTATTTCGCTGCTGCCTCGTTGCACACATTTGTGCCCCTGTTTTGTCATCTGCTGATAGGCAAAGCTGAAGGTCCATATTAATGATGTTTGCTTAGTGCTATTGAATTTGCATCTGATAAATATGGAAATCTCAGTGTTGTTCCGAGATAAGGCATGGTTTAGTCCAAATTTAGCTGGGCTAGACTTGTGGCAGACACAGGAATAACTGGATAAACGGATAGGTTAGTAAGAGAATACATTGATACAGTGATTGATAAACAGATTAGAGACATTAGCATAGACATTGATGATGATAGTTTTATAATACACTAGCTAAGGTACCCATTTACACAAGGGATGGATTTACCCAATTCCTCTGCTTCAGTCAGGATGTGACACAAGGTTATTTTTTAAGCAGAGTGCAGCTAGTTTGAATTTAGAGTTGTGCTTCTTCTAAACTGGTTGCTTTAAGAAGGCTTAAGATCGCAGTCTTTCCTACTATTACACATAGCTGAAATGGATTCATGCATTTCTGAAGGGCATTACTATAATGTGAAATTAAAATCACCTTGTCTAGGATTTGACCTGTGGTCACATATTAAATTTCCTACAAGAATAACCATTACATCAAACAAGCCTCCTAAACAAGAGTTAATGGAAAAATGATAGGAAGAAACAAGTATTAAAGATAGGTGAAAGGTTTACTAAGCAAAAATACAAGGTGAACAGAGTAATTAGCAAATGCTTGATTGAATTAACAAGTTTTGTGTGATCTCGTTGTTTCTCTCTTCCAAGGTCTTGTCAGACACTGTTTATAAAAAACATACATTATCAAGGTACTATATGAAAGTATCATATCATAAAGTGATATAATTATTTCCAGCTTGCAGCAAATCACCATTATTTTTTCAATAACAGAACAAATTTTATAATTATTACAGGTTTTATAAAGGAAGTCTTGATGCCTCTCTGATAGGAGGAACTGGTGCAATCACCCCCTGAGTATCATGAAGAGAGAAAATGTGAATGTAAGAGAGCACTAAAAAAGCCATTTTTTCATGGTCAATACAAAGTTATCTTGAAAAAAATATATACTTACCAACCCCTTCCCATAAGCAGGATGTGACACAAGGTCAATTTCTTAAGCAGAGTTTAATAGGTTTGAATGCAGGGTTTTCCTTCTCCCAGACTCGTTACTTAGCCATGGTTAAAGAGCCCAGTCTGCCCTGCTATTTCCCCATAGCTGGAGGGAGAATTGGATTCATACCTTTCCCAAGTGTAATAGCACCATGTGAAATACAAACAGCTTCGTCCAGGAATTGAACTCGGGTTGACGAGTCCATTTTCTACGACTCCATCCATTACACCATTATCTTGAAAATATAACTATTTTTATTTTTTGTTCCTTTGATGGCATTAAAGATCAAAGTTTTTCTTCTTTTTGATTTTTTCTCCAAAGAATCTTAACCATTTTTAAAGGACAACCTTTGATAGAATTTCAATTTCCTAAAATATACCTGTTGTTCTTTTTGAGGCAGTCACTGTATTCTTAAAAGATGTATGACATATCGGAAATCTTACTTTGATGTAAAAGAAATGAGTATCCGGTGAATATATTGTGAACTTCTTTATATAAAGAAAAGTAAAAAGGAACAAGATAACACAACAAAGAATGAAAGTCCTTCTATATTTACTGTTCAGATCTTTCCAAAAATCTCCAGACAACTTAAAACTCAAATATAAAAGATTAATGTTTCCATTTGCTCCAAATATATTAATTCATAAAAACAAGCATAAACTCTCATATACACATATATACAAATGCACACACAAATTATATAAACATACACACACACAAACACATATATCTATATATATATAAAAGAAAGTTTGGTATGTACGTGTCGACTTATAACTCAGAAATGAGATGTTATTCAGATTAGAAATCTTGCATACACCCTGACCTTCTTATAACTAAGAAACACACCAAATTTGGTTATTGATTTTTCCTTATTAAGGGATATGATTTTTTTTAAATTCCTAAAATAAACAAACATTCTACTATACAAATACTCAGCGATTTTTAAAAAATTTGATAAATTATTTTACACCTGTTTTCTCCTCCCTCACTTTCTGGTGTTCCTAATTTTTTTTTAGTCCAGTCATGGACCGGGTACTTTTGCTAGTGTATATATATATATATAAAATACATATATCTAAGTTGGGGTAGTGTAAATATACTGTCGACATATCTTTTCATTACTCCCAGGTCCACTCTGGAGTGGTAGTAACTGTCAGTTATTGTATCCATGGGTCAAATAAATCTGTTGTTGAATTATTATTGGAGGGACGAGGACTTAACCCTTTGCAGAGGAATTTCTATTTATGACCAAGATTAAGACATTTAATCCTGTTTTTCTTACCATATTTCAAAATCCACAATAATTCAGCTTTTGATATGATCATCTTTGGATAGTGGTAGTATTTTTGATAAATTAGTAAAATTTTACAATTCCCAGCAGCATTGATATGAACAAGAAAAAATCTGAAATACTGATTGCATATTGTTTACAAGTAAAAAACATAGAGAAAGCATATTGCAAGATATTTAACTCTTCGCCTATCAAACTTTGCTCAGGGATGTACCAAATTATTCCATTCAACTGGTTCACTATTTCAAAAGAATCAAGTACCAGTATCAGGGTTGGTTCAAGGACAAGTAAAATATGGAAATAAATCTGACAGTAGGTAGAAATACATTCAGTCAGTAGAGTGTTCGTCTGGGAACCTCAAGGTTCTGAGTTCGACACCGGCCCTCGCCAATTCAGTGTATGAGTAGCACAGGGATCTGTGCAGTAAAGTGAGGAGCTGATGGTAGGTGTGGCTCTCCACCTCCAATGGTCTAGCACAAGTGAAAAGGAGATCAACTCCTTCGCTGTCTGGCTGATACCGACTTTGAGCCACCCTGGCAACTTTACTTTTTAATTATATATATAAATGAAAATCATTATTTTATTGGTTTCATTTTATCATTTTCATTGTAACAATGGCTACATGAGAAAAGAAAGGCTTCTCTTTTGGGGGGTTCGATGTTTTTATTTATTTATTCAACTTTAATTAACATTAAATATAAACATCTATGCTATTAGATATGGAATTACTGCTTTGTTTTCAGTTATGATAATTAATAGTTGAACTCTATATACCATAATCATTGTTATTTACAATTCATTTCAGCTTGCTATTATGATAGTAAAATTATTACTAACTTATTGTTATTCACAGTTCATTTTAGTTTGGACACATGGTGCAATGGGTATAAGGGTTGAGTTATACGTTCTAAGAGACACTCATCTTCTAGGTTGCAGGTACAAAGTGTTAAGCTATGTTAAGTATTCTTGTTCTTTATTGACCTGGCCAGGATTGAACCTGAAACCTAGAGATGAGTGTCTTCTTTAGAACTGTAAAACTCAACCCTTATACCCATTGCACCATGTGTCCAAACTAAAATGAACTGTGAATAACAAATAAGTTAGTAATAATTTTACTATCATAATAGCAAGCTGAAATGAATGTAAATAACAATGATTATGGTATATAGAGTTCAACTATTATTATCATAACTGAAAACAAAGCAGTAATTCCATATCTAATAGCATAGATGTTTATGATTTATGTTAATTAAAGTTGAATAAATAAATAAAAATATCGAACCCCCCAAAAGAGAAGCCCTTCTTTTCTCATGTAGCCATTGTTACAATTAAAAATGATAAAATGAAACCATAAAATAATGATTTTCATTATATATTAATAATAAAAAAAAAGTTGCCAGGGTGGCTCAAAGTCGGTATCAGCCAGACAGCGAAGGAGTTGATCTCCTTTTCACTTTGTGCTAACCATTGGAGGTGGAGAGCCACACCTACCATCAGCTCCTCACTTTACTGCACAGATCCCTGTGCTACTCATACACTGAATTGGCGAGGGCCGTGTCGAACTCAGAACCTTGAGGTTCCCAGACGAACACTCTACTGACTGAATGTATTTCTACCTACTGTCAGATTATATTTCCATTTTACTTGTCCTTGAACCAACCCTGATTACTGGTACTTGATTCTTTTGAAATAGTGAACCAGTTGAATGGAATAATTTTGGTACATCCCTGAGCAAAGTTTGATAGGCGAAGAGTTAAATATCTTGCAATATGCTTTCTCTATGTTTTTACTTGTAAAACAATATGCAATCAGTATTTCAGATTTTTTCTTGTTCATATCAATGCTGCTGGGAATTGTAAAATTTTACTAATTTATCAAAAATACTACCACTATCCAAAGATGATCATATCAAAAGCTGAATTATGTGGATTTTGAAATTATGGTAAGAAAAACGGGATTAAATGTCTTAATCTCAGTCATAAATAGAAATTCCTCTGCAAAGGTTAAGTCCTCACCCCTCCAATATAATTTCAAAAAGATTTATTTGACCCATGGATACAATAACTGACAATTACTACCACTCCAGTCAGAGTGGACCTGGAGTAATGAAAAGATATGTCGACAGTATATTACACTACCCCAACTTAGATTATGTATTTTATATATATATATACACTAGCAAAAGTACCCGGTCCATGACTGGACTAAAAAAATTAGGAACACCAGAAGTGAGGGAGGAGAAAACAGGTGTAAAATGATTTATTCAAATTTTTTAAAAATCTCTGAGTATTTGTATAGTAGAATGTTTGTTTTATTTTAGGAATTTAAAAAAAAATCATATCCCTTAATAAGGAAAAATCAATAACCAAATTTGGTGTGTTTCTTAGTTATAAAGAAGGTCAGGGTGTATGCAAGATTTCTAATCTGAATAACATCTCATTTCTGAGTTATAAGTCGACACGTACATACCAAACTTTCTTTATATATATATAGATATTGTGTTGTGTGTGTGTATGTTTATATAATTTGTGTGTGCATTTGTATATATGTGTATATGAGAGTTTATGCTTGTTTTTATGAATTAATATATTTGGCAAATGGAAACATTAATCTTTTATATTTGAGTTTTAAGTTGTCTGGAGATTTTTGGAAAGATCTGAACAGTAAATATAGAAGGACTTTCATTCTTTGTTGTGTTATCTTGTTCCTTTTTACTTTTCTTTATATAAAGAAGTTCACAATATATTACCGGATACTCATTTCTTTTACATCAAAGTAAGATTTCCGATATGTCATACATCTTTTAAGAATACAGTGACTGCCTCAAAAAGAACAACAGGTATATTTTAGGAAATTGAAATTCTATCAAAGGTTGTCCTTTAAAAATGGTTAAGATTCTTGGAGAAAAATCAATAAGAAAAAACTTTGATCTTTAATGCCATCAAAGGAACAAAAATAAAAATAGTTATATTTTCAAGATAATGGTGTAATGGATGGAATCATAGGAAATGGACTCGTCAACCCGAGTTCAATTCCTGGACAAAGCTGTTTGTATTTCACATGGTGCTATTACACTTGGGAAAGGTATGAATCCAATTCTCCCTCCAGCTATGGGGAAATAGCAGGGCAGACTGGGCTCTTTAACCATGGCTAAGTAACCAGTCTGGGAGAAGGAAAACCCTGCATTCAAACCTATTAAACTCTGCTTAAGAAATTGACCTTGTGTCACATCCTGCTCATGGGAAGGGGTTGGTAAGTATATATTTTTTTCAAGATAACTTTGTATTGACCATGAAAAAATGGCTTTTCTAATGCTCTCTTACATTCACATTTTCACTCTTCATGATACTCAGGGCCAGCTTTATAAGGGGGCGATTGCACCAGTTCCTCCTATCAGAGAGGCATCAAGACTTCCTTTATAAAACCTGTAATAATTATAAAATTTGTTTTGTTATTGAAAAAATAATGGTGATTTGCTGCAAGCTGGAAATAATTATATCACTTTATGATATGATATGTTCATATAGTACCTTGATAATGAGAATTGAATCATCTATGTTTTTTAATAAATAGTGTCTGACAAGACCTTGGAAGAGAGAAACGAGATCACACAAAACTTGTTAATTCAATCAAACATTTGCTAATTACTCTGTTTACCTTGTATTTTTGCTTAGTAAACCTTTCACCTATCTTTAATACTTGTTTCTTCCTATCATTTTTCCGTTAACTCTTGTTTAGGAGGCTTGTTTGATGTAATGGTTATTCTTGTAGGAAATTTAATAAGTGACCACAGGTCAAATCCTAGACGAGGTGATTTTAATTTCACATTATAGTAATGCCCTTCAGAAATGCATGAATCCATTTCAGCTTTAGTAGGAAAGACTGCGATCTTAAGCCTTCTTAAAGCAACCAGTTTAGAAGAAGCACAACTCTAAATTCAAACTAGCTGCACTCTGCTTAAAAAATAACCTTGTGTCACATCCTGACTGAAGCAGAGGAATTGGGTAAATCATCCCTTGTGTAAATGGGTACCTTAGCTAGTTATTATAAAACTATCATCATCAATGTCTATGCTAATGTCTCTAATCTGTTTATCAATCACTGTATCAATGTATTCTCTTACTAACCTATCCGTTTATCCAGTTATTCCTGTGTCTGCCACAAGTCTAGCCCAGCTAAATTTGGACTAAACCATGCCTTATCTCGGAACAACACTGAGATTTCCATATTTATCAGATGCAAATTCAATAGCACTAAGCAAACATCATTAATATGGACCTACAGCTTTGCCTATCAGCAGATGACAAAACAGGGGCACAAATGTGTGCAACGAGGCAGCAGCAAAATAAGGTAAAAAGGAAGAAAGATGCCAAGACTGCTGTCAAAATCACTTGTCTCATTCGGAACTCTTCTCGGCCAAGCTTTTTCAAATCTCCCAGACATTAGTTGAATCTATGACAGTATTTTTGCAGAAATCAACACTTCATTATGCATTGAGCCACTGAAGGCTTTGAATGTTAATGTACGTGTCTGGGCTTACAAGATGCAGCTAATGTTAACTCACTTTATTCAAAACAAGAGCTGACCAGAATTACTTTCCCCAGAGATTTTTCTTCTTTTTTTTTTTTTTATATATATATATTTTAGTAGAAATCTTTTAAGAGTTATTTTGACAAGTGTTGGCTAGGATCTTATTTCTCAGTGTGCAAATATATATTAGCTGGACAGCAAGACAGTCTCTTCTCTTTTTTAGCGCTAGACCAGGAGATTGTTTTTGCAGCGGTAGAGTGCCACACCTACTGTCAGTTCCCAGATGCTTTACTGCATGGATCAGATTACCTCAGCTGCGCTACTCATGTGCTATGTTTCTTATTTCATTGTTTACAATTATACATGTGTAATCCCAAAATTAGGTCTCCAAAGTGCCAGGATGCAGGGAAAGTGTTCCTGCAGCTGATGGCAACACTGCTGTGTTTTTTGGTGCATGCATCTGCACCTGCCCTTGCACACATCACACTGCTATGGCAGTCCTTTCTGATGGAACTCCTGATAAACGCTACTGTTACATATAAAGTTTGTGCAGTTATTTAATTTTCAAATACAAAAAACATTGAAACTGATTGAAATTATTTGCCAATTATGTGTATGGCAATTTATGCATGGATGTCAAAAGTGTTTGGCTACCATTTATGGTTTAAATAGATAAAAATAAGTTTTTAAAAATGTGTTTTAAAATAAATTGAATACTCAACAAGAATAATGGAGGTGTGTGGTGTAATGGTTAGAGTCGTAGGAAATGGAGTCGTTGACCCGAGTTCAAATCCTAGACGAAGCTACAGTTCACATAGTGCTAATACCCTTGGGAAAGGTATGAATCTAATTACTCTTTCTCCAGCTATGGATAAATAGTAGGGCAGACGGGGGTCTTTGATCTTGGTTATGCAACCAGTCTAGGAGAAGGAAAATTCTGAATTCAAGCTTGTTAAATCAGCTTGAGGTGGTCACTACTAGAATAGGCCCAGTCCTAATATGTGATATAAAAAATAAATAAAAACTTAAAACAACACATCTTCAACATAAAATAACCCATGCTGTAAAATCCAACCAACCAATCTCTTAGTTTCTATGAGACTTTACCTTTGAGATTAATCTCGTATATTAGCAGATTTGGTATCACCTAACTGATTTTTTTAATTTTTTTTATTTAAGATTCTTATCTCTTATCCTTTTTTGCCAGCAGTTCATTTTTGTATAATTTTCCATGCAAATATATTGCAGGCACAATAAAAGAGTTCTTCTCTATTTGATAAAACATGTCATTGCAATGTTCTCACTTCCATTTGCATCCCTCTGTTTGACTGATTTCCATCAAGTCTGTAAATACTGTACACATCATAAGTTGAATACAGTGTGTGTTTTCGTTATGTTGTGTGTCTCTCTCCTGTAAGATGAATACACTGAATAGACATGAAAAAAAATCACAATAACAAAAAGGTTTATTTCCTTTTCCATATTGCGACCATTTTGGCATGTATTTTTAATTACTTTCTAATAATCATCAAAAACAGGTTTACACACATCATGCCTAGCATTGCACAGCTTAATGATTTTATCTCCTGTATTCTTATCAAAAACATCTCAAATCAAATTTAATATTATATTATTAGATCTACGTTCCTTTTATATTGGCTGCATGTATTTTTTATCATACAGATATTGATTTGTTTCTAAGTGTGTTATTCTTTTAGCCTGATATTCTCCAATTCTAAGACTTAAATATTTTGGTGCCAGTCTCAAAATTTCTTTTGTTTCAGAATATCATTCATACTTGATGCATAGTAAGATTTGGTTTTGTTTATTTGTTCAACAGCATATCAACTCTTTGTGGGTTATTTAATGCGATAATTTTTAGCTATCTAGAAATAAAACACTTGCTATTACAGGCAGCAGATTTGGTTTTGTTTATTTGTTCAACAGCATATCAACTCTTTGTGGGTTATTTAATGCGATAATTTTTAGCTATCTAGAAATAAAACACTTGCTATTACATGCAGTAGATTTGGTTTTGTTTATTTGTTCAACAGCATATCAACTCCTCAGGGGTTATGTAATACCAAAATTTGATTAAATCGTGACTATATTTTTAATTCTTTATTTTATGTATGTAGAATAATCATACTAAGTTCAATTACCGTCGAATTGGCAAGACAAGACAGCAAGCAGTCGTAACTCAATACGATTCTGATTTTCTGCAAAGACTACTGCAAAGTGGCAGAGATTTATGAAGCCTCAGAGGATCATACAAACCAAGCAGCCAATCAGGACTCAGGGAATGGAATCACCCAAATGCATGAGTGGACTGTTCTGAATTCCCATAAGTACCAGTTGTCTTGACACTCGTTCAGTTGTTCTTGGCCAGTCACATTGTTCAAACCAATAGTAGGCTGACTGACTGACTTCCTTCAATAATGTAGTTTTTAAATTGCTCTCATTGTTGTGTCTATAATCATTTGTTTGTACACAGTTATAACGTTTCAAGCATTCCTATTTTCTATTGTATTTTGTTTGCTTTTTATCATGTTTTATCCTTTATATATAATTATATATAAAGGATAAAACATTATAAAAAGCAATTTTTATATATATATATATATATATATCATAGATTTATACCCTTTATATTTTCTATTGTATTTTTGTCTTTTGTTTGCTTTTTATAATGTTTTATCCTTTATATATAATTATATATTTTAATTTGTTTTTATTTTTATATATATATCATAGATTTCTAGCCTTATTTTATTTTTATTTTGCTGAGTTCATTTCCTTTGATTATTTCCATTAAACCATGGGCCTCCATTCGTAGATAGATAGATACCCCTTATTTATTGAATGACACTCATAGATAAATAGATTCCCCTTATTTACTGAATGTGCCTCATAGATAGATTCCCCTTATCTATTGTATGATAATTGTAGATAGAGAGATGGATAAATTCTTATTTATTGAATAGCTCTCGTAGATAGATAAACAGATTCCCCCTATTTATTAAATGGCCTTCATAGATAGAGATAGATTCCCCTTATTAAATGGCCTTCATAGATAGAGATAGATAGATTCTCTTTATTTATTGAATGGCCCTCATATATAGATAGATATATTCCCCCTTTTTTTATTAAATAACCCTTGTAGATAGATAAATTCCCCTTATTTATTGAATGGCTCTTATAGAAAGGTAGATTCCTCTTATTTATTGAATTATCCTTATAGACAGATTCTCCTTATTTACTGAATGACCCTTGTAGATAGATAAATAAATTCCCCTTATTTATTGAATGACCCTTGTAGATAGATTATTAGATAGATTCCCCTTATTTACTGAATGACCCTCGTGGATAGATTCCCCTGATGTATTGAATCACCCTTGTAAGTAGATAGATAGATTCCCCTTATTTATTGAATGTCCCTCATATTTATGAAGCAACCTGTATAAAATCTTTCAATCTGCCACTTTTTAGCATTGTTACACCCAGTCATAGAAACCTGTGCCAATTTATTGGAAACATTTTTCTCTTCAATAAAAGACTTTCTCGGCCAATAAACAGTTGTTGTAATAAAGTGCAAGATTGAGCTCTTTGCATTTTACATAATAGACATAAACACTCGTTATATCATATTCTGTAGAGGTTTTTTTTCTTCTTTTTTCTTTTTCTTCTTTGGCATTGAAGACTTTTCCTTTGGCATCAGTCTTCATAAAGGAAATTGCTGAAAATCTAACCAGTTATATCAATAATGCTTTCTGCTTTGCCTGTCATTAACTCATTTTGGTCAGTTTGATGTGCAGCCATGATCAGGTCAGTCAGCTTGCAACTCTTTACTAGTGAGTAGCAAGTAGAAAGGCCAAATAAACATGGGGAGATGGATAGCCAGTGGTCACCCAATCAATAACAAACTTTAGGAGTCCAATTGACCTTAGTAAACAAACAAATGGTTAGTTTCTGGCACTAGAATCACTTGGATGGCTGCATTAGTCAGATGTACAGGAAAGAACTGCCACCATATCTCTCCAATGCCAGAGGCTTCTTCTTCTTCTTCATATGGCATCAACCTCTGTGAAGTCTTCAAAATCTGTGAGATTGAAAGCAATTCAGTTATTTCCATTGCCAGTAGATGAAATGAACAGGGCAGTAAAATTTGCACCCAATGGAAATAACCTGACCTCAAACCTAGTTGGCTTATTTGTGAGAGTTTGGGAAACCTTTTGGCCCCTGGGGGTCACAGGTCAAAGATGCTCTTGTTTCACAAGTCAAACTAACAAGAAAAATTCTCAGAATCACGGTTCCAGATGAGAGATAAAATGACCATTAACCATTTACCTGAGGAGAATTGAGCCAGCATCTTATTTTACTTTGTGTCGGACCTGATTTCAGGTTTCTCACATTTAGTGCTATTTCACAATGGTTTTGGTTAGATTTCATTTTTAATGGCATATCAACCTTTGTGGGTTATTTAATGCTTGTAGAAGAATAGTAGTGGTACTGGGAGATGAGGTGGGGTTCATATCTTTCCCAAGAATATTAGCCTGAAAGTAAACATAATAGTGTGACTGGAGACTGTACTCACTTACAACTATTTCACAATCCAGCATGTTAGCCACTATGCCATGGTGACTGTGATATGGTTTGGTTTCTTTGTTTAATAGCATATCAAACTTCATGGGTTATTTAATGCCAAAGCTGTTAATTTGATCGGAAATACATTTGGGCTAAACATAAATACCACCACTAGATTCCTTGTAAAATTCTACCTGAGAAAAGTTTTATTTGATCATGATACAGGGCTTTGTTTTCAATTGCATACCCAGATAGACAGTTCATAAATATCATATAAGATTGTTCGTGTGTACTTATCTATGGGTATACTGTATATATCTATATGTATATAATTATAACCCAGTAACAATGACACATCACAACAAGATAACTATTTGAACAATAGACTTAAAATCCCATAACTATGAAGAGAATAATGCAATTTCCAGTCCTATTTGTAACTGAAGGATAAGATCTACCATTATGTTGAACATTATTTTTTAATCATCCAAATTCTCGATATAATGGAGATAACTATGAAATATGCTAATTGGTTTCTTAACTCCTTCATACGTAAAAGCGTCAATATTGTTATCGACGGCAGTTACAAGCAGTACTCAATGGGCTCATGGGTCATCTAGTTCATAATAAATACACATTTATATGAAATATTAGTCTTACATATTAGCTGCGTTCCCTTATCAGATGTTGAATATTTATGATTTGTCTTTCATTCTTGTCTTCATAAGCAGAATTTCCTTGGAGAATGGGATTATTAAAATGTTTGAAAATGTTCATGATTCCTTAAAATCTTCACTTTAGTCTTCCTATGGAAAACACATTTCTAAAGTTCTCATCATTTTTTCTGTATCATTAATACACCGACTGCACCTCTGCAGGGAGGTAAGACCCTCTCCCCCAATAGGGTCAACTGCTGGCCTTAGATGGTGATCCTTTATGCTTAAGTATGGAACCCTAGTGACTGAGCAGTCAATGACATGCAACACTCCACTTTGGCCCTTACTGAGGCTCCCTCTGATTAATTGACTGGTCGTGTCAAACCCTAGCACCTATATGATTGTCCCAACCTTATTGCTCTTATAGCAAGCCCCAACCCTTTTTATCATGTGTGCTAGAAGGCAGTGGCTGAAGGTCTTAGTGTCCTGGGTATGACATTAAATTCTATCTGATGGTGAGGTTCTAATTCTGGAACTCTGAGGAATGTGGAGTACCTTTTCATCACCACAAACCTGGCTCCATTCTGACATGGAATGGTAGTAACTGTTAGGATCCCATTTATTGGCTAAACAGAAAAAAAATGTGTTTAAAAAAGATTGAGTACCCATGAAGAATGAATAAAACAAAAACATCTTCGACATAAGATAACTCAACAAGGGTTGACATGCCCTAAAATCCAACCAACCAGCCATCATGAGAGTCAGTTTTTGGCAAACCTGACTTCATAATTCTCAGTTAACCCAGGATTTCTGAATGATGGATTAGACGTATTCTTCTTCTAAAAAATTTGTATATCAGATCATATACTGAGTATATATTTTTAGACTCTTTTAAAAGCTTTATATCAAAAGATAATCTATATTCAAAAATGCTATTTCCATAGGTTTTGGTTTAGGATGTGGGATCATGGTTGCCGTCTTGTAGAAGAAGGATACAATCATTTGACTGTAAATCATGGATAAAGTTTCCAGGATCCTGATACTAATGCAACTATAAACCATACAGAAGCAAAATGGCAAGGGGCCAAACAGAGAAACAAATTAGACTCTTGGATGCAGTGCTGGTCAAATGTCTTATGGCCTCTCCAAATTTGTGATATGTGCCCCTATCTATTATATGGGGCTTCCACTCTACTACATGTCAATTTTCATAAAGTAGTATTCATAGAAAATATTTAACCGCCACTCTACTACATGTCAATTTTCATAAAGTAGTATTCATAGAAAATACATGAACACACACTCTATGACATGTCAATTTAGTTTCTTTTTCTTTTTAAACCATAGGAACCTAACATGTACTACCACTCCGGGTCAGAGTGAACCTGGTATAAATGGCAATGAAGGGGTACTCCATAGTCCCCAGAGCTCCAGAACTTCATCATCAGATAGAGTTTGATGTCATAGCTAGGACATTAAAAAGGATCAGGGGTTGTGCTAAGGACACTAGGTTGGGACAATCATATAGGTGCTAGGGCTCGATGTGACCAGTAAGAGCCAAGGTTGAGTATTGTATGACATGGACTGCTGAGCCAGAAGGACTCCATTCTTAAACATCACAATTCACCCCTCTGCAGCCAATGGGTGGCCCCAGTAGGAGTCTTACCTCTTTGTGGAGGTGCAGTCGGTATATTCTAAAGTCCTAGCCGACAAGGCTGGAATCTACTCTGATGATGATGGTGATAGGAGCACTGAATATATAATGTCTTGTGTAAATTAAAGCTGCAAAAATTCATCAAATAAGATCCAAGGGAGATAAATTGGTTTTGATGTTGAAGTTTTTAATGACAACCTCTAATACTATTAAAATTAATGAATGATTCTGCTTGATTTTCATTTAAAAGTGAAACCCAGGTGCAATGAATTAGCATTAGATTTAATTATGATATGTGTATGAGTTTACGTGATGAATTTCTTGGAAAAATCTTATTAAACTGTATAAAGGATTAATAAAATGATCATTGATTAAAGGGAATGGAGGTCATTACAAGAATGATCAAAAGAAATAAACTTAATTAGATAAAGTATAATCATTTATAGAGCATAAAATATATCTGTATACACATGGACACTTAATAATTTACAAATAGTTTTATCAAATGAAAATTAATAAAGTGAAGAAATATGGGATTTTATTCTTAATGGCATTTTAGTGATTCAAGCATTATTAGAAACTTGGCTAAATTTTATTACCTGTGAAATTTGCACTAATTAATATACTTAAGATGTAATACCCTATCTAGATAGAGGGGGGGTAGTTCTCTATGGTGTAGTGGTTAATGTATTGGACTATGACATCATAGTGAGTTCAAACTTTAGTCACATTATTAGGTTCACTTTCGAACTTATACTTAACTCTTTGCCTACAAAATTTTCCCCATGGCTGTACCAAATTTTCTTCATATTTTTTACCTGAATGATGAGATATTTCAAATTTCACTAACTATTCAATTTAGAACTCATTCTATTCAAGTAAAGTACTAATATTATTGTAATATGAGTCTTTTTTCTCTATTATAATGAACTAACCAACAGTTTTTTTTTTTTACTTTACTTGAGTAGGAGCAGAGTGGACAGAAACTGTATCTGTTGGTCTCTATATGGGATCAAAGCTGTATTACTTGTATGCTTACTCTTTTTGCATATTTAAAAATATTCTAGGTGAGGCAATTTTATTATCCATCCACAATGTGTGTGTGTGTGTATATATATATATATATATATATAATTTATATATATATATATATAATTTAAAAAACAATGAA
>CM042156.1:4447950-4460450 GCA_023376005.1 Doryteuthis pealeii
CACCAACAAGAAAGAAACCAGACTAAAAAGAAAAAGATTGTATGAAATGAATGAACATTATTGGACAAGATGAAGGTTATGAAAGGAAGAAAGAGGATGAGAATGAACAAGAAGAAGAATAAGGTCCATAAATTGAAAAATTATCCCAGTCTATTGAAATCATCCATGTTGAAAACTAGTAATAGATATTTTGATGTAAACATCCTTTTTCTATTTTCATTTCACCATTTTGTTAGTGACCATTAACTCCAATATTGTTTCAGAACAATACGTGAGTTACCATTTTTCTTATTCTTCCTCATCCAAGACAGATGATTTGACAGCACTTATAGCATCAGAATATTGAGAGTTCCATGGAAGAAAATTGCTGATAAATAAAAATTACTGAAACGTGTACACACATATCAATAATTTTTATAATTTATTTTTTATTTTTACCTTTTTCCCTTCCCTGATAGGTTTTTGGGAGAAAAGGCTTTTGGAGGAAAAAAGATATTCTAAAATAACCCGCACAATATGCTGCATGATGACACTAGCGTTTAAAACTAGTTTCACAGTGAATAGAATTTCAGTTTTAAAATGAGTTTAATAGAAGACAAAATTCCAAAAAAATGAATCCAAAAACACAGATACACATCTGTATTTAATGGTGAAGTTCCAATTTTTCTGTGAAGTTTGGAGTACCCCTTCATTGCCATTACTCCCAGGTCCATACTGACCCAGAGTGGTAGTACCTGTTAAGGTTCTATCTATAGGTTAAATAGAAGAAAATGTGTTAACAAAAATGTATTTATAAAAAAAATTCAGTTACCATCAAGAAGGAATAAAACAATGTCTTTGACATGAAATCACCCAACAAGGGTTGACATGCCGTAAAATCCAACCAACAAATAAACACACATGACTATATGACTATACACACAGGTCATTTAGTTTAACTGTTATCCCCATAGGAAATGGGATTGGGAACGTGGGTTCAAATCTTACCACAAGTCACCATTCACAACATGGAGGTAGTGAGTTCAATCTCTGTAGTCTCATGAGGTAACTCGCTTCACATCTCGTTACAAATTCCTCACTTCTCCCCCCAGTTATGAGTAAGTAGTAGGGCAGATTAGGCTCTGTTACTTTGATATAGCAACCAGTGTAGGAGAAAAAAGACTTTGAATTCAAGCCAGCTGTACTTTGCTTTGACTTGACCTTGTGTCACATCTGCCCATAGCAAAGGGTATAGGTAAATACTCTGCTTTTTTATCCTGTTCCCTTTGAATAAGAACTTCTATTCTGCTATCACTGAGTTAAGGAAGCAATACAGGGAATGAGATTGGTCAAAGTACATAATGAAACAACCCAAACACCTATATATATAAAACACCTACCAATGCTTTGATGATCAGACCTTGCAATACAGCTGAATATGGATCACCTTATATGAATTTCTACAATAGCAAATAATTTAGGTAGATACTCTGATTCTTTATTGTTCACCCTGTTCCCTTTAAGATCTTTGTTTTGTTTCACCGGACAAACCACTCCTACCAACAGGGGGTAACAGGACATTTAGTACAAGTCACCATTCACAACATGGAGGTTTTAGGTTCAATCTCTGTAGCCTCGCAAGGTAACTCACTTCACCTCTTGCTACAAATTCATCACTTCTCCTCCCAGTTATGGCTAAGTAGTAGGAGAAACAAGGCTCTGTTAATTTGGTACAGCAACCAGTGTAGGAGAAAGAAACCTTTGAATTCAAGCCAGCTGTACTCTGCATTGAATCTGCTCATGGTGAAGAGTTTATGTAAATAATCTGCCTCTTTATCCTTCACCCAATTTCATTTGAGGTCATCTTGTTTTGAATCAGAACATGTATCCTATTATCTCTGAGTTAAGAAAGTCAAAACCTTAACACCCTTCACAAAATCAACTGATCAATGTTAATTCCTCAACAATCATTCTCACTATCAAACACTGATCAAATCTATCAAGTCTTCTCACTTTCATCACATTTTGTGAAATGCTCACTCAACTAAAACAACATTCTTCTACAGTCATCGAAAAAGGCTTTGTCTCAACTAAAACAAATTGTGTTAGATCTCTACAATCCTGAGTATACTTACATTGCATCTTTTCCTCACACCTTTTATATTATTATTATTATTTTTATTATTAGCAGATATACCACAGTTTGCTAATTAGATTATTACACTGTTTAGCTTACAGACAAATCATGTTGAGAGCACTGGTTCCCGCTAGATCACGAGGTTAAGCAGCGATGAGCCTGATAATTCTAACTGAAGACACACACAAACATCTCACTACTCTACATCTGACGATGGCCCTAAGTAGTGCCAAAATACTAGTATAAGAACTTTTGGTGGATTTTACAATTCCACCTAGACATAAAAAAGATGGCCAGACAATTGGAAAAGATTGAAAAGAAACTCATCAGACAGGAAATGTCTGCCGTGTGCTTTTTTTCTTAGCTTTCTTTCTTTCATTCTAATATATTTCCCAATTAATGTTTTCTCTTTCATTACTTCTCTTTCTTCTTTCACTTCATTCATTCTTTTCATTCATTCATTCTTTATTTATTTAATTCCTTCTTTTTTCTTTCTTTCATTCTAATATATTTACCAATTAATGTTTTTCTCTTCATTACTTCATTTTCTTTCTTTCACTTCATTCATTCTTTTTCATTTATTTCATTCCTTCTTTTTTCTTACTTTCATTCTAATATATTTAACATTTAATGCTTTCTGTCTCATTACTTTTCTCTTGTTCTTTCTTTCTTTCATTTTAATATATCTACTATTTAACTCTTTCTCTTTTTTCACTTTCTTTTTCTGTGTCAGTGTTGATATTTAAACTTAAAGCATACTAAAATGTCTTTGCTTTCTTTTAGAACACTCATACATTCATTAGTATTCATTTTCGTATGGAAAAGTTTGATATTCACAAAAGTAATTATGATTTCTGCAAATAATTATAGATTAAAATTGTGAGGGGAAACTGAATTTCACCGCTAGATCATATTTAGGTTGCACAGGATTCCCATTTACAATGCACTCAACAACCGAAGGAGATTGTAATGTTATTTTCTTCTAGCAGTTATAATGCACAGCCAACATTATATCACTGCATGAGATGAGGTTCATGTATTCATATTTCTCTCTTACATGTCAATACTGAATAAGATGGCTAAACCTTCTTTTTTATTTCTAAAGTGACATCTCAAATGTTTCTTCTTTCTAATTGTCTGATGGGTTGGGTTGCTATTATCACATAAACAAAAAAAATAAAAAGTAGCTTTTCACATTTTGCTTATAGTGTTTTTTATATATATATATATATATACACACACCAACACACAAGTAGGTCAATTTAGCAAGCAGAGTTTAACAGTTTTGAATTAAGAGTTTTCCTTCTAGACTGGTTACCTAGCCAAGCATAAAGAGCTCAGTCTGCCCTGTTATTTACCTATAGCTAATGGAAGAGTAGTTGGATTCATACCTTTCCCAAGGGTATTAGTTCTATGTTAAATACAAACAGCCTCATCCAGGATTAGAACTCAGGTCCATGAGTTCATTTCCTATGACTCTAAGCATTACTTCATATGTTTCCTTATACAATTATATAGATTCTAAAATGCCTTCCTCATAACCTTCAGATTGTGAGGAGAGAGTTTCTATGGCATAGTGGCTAATGTGTTGGACAGCAACATTGTACTAAGAGAGTTTGAACTCTGGACAAACTATTACATTCACTTTCAGACTAATACCTTTGGGAAAGGAATGAACCCACTTATCCCTCCAGCTATATTAAATATACAAAGTACCTTTCACTGTCAAACACCTCCTCTTAAACTGTGACAGTTTCAGACAAACTCATTCCAATTATTAAGACCAAACCAGAGGACATCTTGATTTTTCTAAAAAATCTTTTCATCAAATTCTGGCCAAATCAACCTTTTCGCTAAAAACTGACTTAGTATTACCAAATACTATCATAAAAACCCATACTCTAAAGCCCAAAGCCCATATTGAAGACAAAACTAATTTAACCCTTTTGGCATTAGATGACCCACACAGGTTGATATGCCATTAAACAAAACTCAAACTAAGATGCTTTTTAAACAAGTAATATAAGACTATGAAGTAAACTGAATCTAGTGGTGAAGTTTCAATTCTGGAGCTCTGGAGGAGTGTGGAGTACTCCTTCATCACCATTATTCCCAGGTCCACTTTGAGCCAGAGTGGTAGTTTCTGTTATGGTCCCATCTATGGATTAAATATATTAAAATGAGTTATCAAAAAATGCGTTTAAAAAAAGAGTTTGAAAATAAAATTGAATACCCAACAAAAATTTATAAAACAAAACGTCTA
Source organism: Doryteuthis pealeii (assembly GCA_023376005.1). Classification (NCBI taxonomy): domain Eukaryota; kingdom Metazoa; phylum Mollusca; class Cephalopoda; order Myopsida; family Loliginidae; genus Doryteuthis; species Doryteuthis pealeii. The sequence goes on from CM042156.1 coordinate 4,452,330, forward strand.
CAGCATAAAATAACCCAATTGGTTGGCATGCCATAAAAACCAACCAACCAACCAACCAAAGACTACTAAGTTCAACAAACTACTGAAAATTTATATCATGAGCCAAGATATCTTGTTCTATTTTACAATTTCCTTTGACAAGAATTTTATTATTTCAACTTTTTTCTTTTTCTTTTTGAACCATCTTGAAAGTTCACAACTGCCCATCTTCAAAACTTTTGGTGTCTCTTATTTCAACATTCTGTCATTGAATTGAAACTCTTAAAAGCTACGAATCTCGGAAACCATGTGAGATTATCTTTCTGCTGCAGATGTGGGCTGGGTTGGTAAGAAACTGTCAGCTTCACCTCTCTCTCTCTCTCTTTCTCTCTTTCTGTCTAGGTCTCTCTCTCTCTCTTTTTCTGTCTCTTCAGTGCTATTCACTAAACTATTAACATGCTCAAGACGTGTCTCTTAGCTTCAACAAGATATCTACATCCTTGTCTCCATGTTACATTTTCTTAAAGAGGCATTTTGAATCTGATGCTGTCGTCTTCATCATCATCATCATGCCCACTGGCCTGTAATATCAACCCAACGCTTTATAATCACTGATCATTTTGATTATACTCTGCAGTCGACCCGCTCATCATTTGCTGTCCTCTGATCTCTTCAAGCTGATCATTTGAACAATTTTCAAAACCCTTTAAGACTGAAAGTATATAGTTAGCCACAGGGAGCATCCTGTTAACTTTGCACTTTCTCTAGATGAATCAAATTCAGAGAGAATGTAAAATTAACTCTCTGATGAATCAAATTATAGCCATATCTATCACACATAATAGAAAAGTAGTTGAAGAACTTAAATTGTTTTATACAAATCTACAGCAGAAAACTCTTTATTTCTACAGCGATGCATTTCAAGTAAGCTAAAAGACTTTTGAACTTGGGTGTTCTCAGAGCAACAGTCCTAGCCATGCTTATACCAATGTGTCTATTTTGTATATTCAAGGGTTAAAAGAATCTATCAAAATCCCTTTATCTTTTCTCTTATATTACAAACATGTATTAAATAAGTTTCACTAAATTTTCCTTTTATATGTAAATCAAGAATATACTTGTATTTTACATATTGCGCACATTTGTACATGTTTTTATCTATTCTCTTTCAGCATGCTCATGTTTTTGTACTAAAATTACCTAGATGTTTGTTACATACATAGTCGAAAAACTTAAATTGTTTTATAGAAACCTACAGTAGAAAATTCTTTATTTCAACAGTGATATGTTTCAAGTAATCTAGAAGACTTTTGAACTTGGTGGTCCTCATAGCAACAGTGCTCTCCAAGATGATATCAATGTTTCTATTTAGAAACATGTGGAGGATTCTCTGGTTTAGCTCAGTTGGTAGTGCGTCCGCCTGGGAACAGCAAGGTTCCTGGTTTGATACCCGCCCTCGCCAACTCAGCATATGAGTAGCACAAGGATCTGTATGGTAAAGTGAGGAGTTGATGGTAGGTGAGGCGCTCCATCTCCTTGGTCTAGCACTAATGAAAAGGGGATAGACTCCCTCGCAGTCTGGCTGATATCGACTTTAGGCCACCCCGACAACTTAGAATTATGCCCATCAGATCAAGAATTTAGATTAATATAAATGAAATAATTATTCTTTTCATATCTCTCTCTCCACTCTTATATATATATATATATATTCCTCTCACTTTTTAATATCTAAATCTCTCTTACTCTTTTCATATCCATATATCTATGTCTACCTCTCTTTTCATATCTATATATTTTATTCTTTATATATATCTCTCTCTGTATATATATATAATATATATATATATATATATATATATAAAAATATGAGACAGATATTTTTTTCTAACTTCTTTGCTTATAAAAATAACTTGATTCAGCATTAAATTACCTAAAAAAAGGTAAATATGCCATAAAACAACCAACCAGATATTAACAAAGTAAGGAAGATATATTAAATGTAGAGAGAGAGAGTAAGATAAGAAATTGAATCAGATAGAATAGACTAAAAGAAATTAAACACAATGAAGTGAACTCATACACACACACAGATATATAACAATCAAGATGAGGACACAAGTTTGAATACATAAATGTATAATCTCTATTAATAATAGCTTCTGGTTTTTGTCTGTAACAAAAACTACGTCACTGCTTACGTCACTATACCCATCATAAATTGTCATAACATAGAATGAACACACTCAAAATTTGAGCATGCAACATTAGACAGTCTCATTGTTTGTTTTTTAAACAAGTTTTAATAGATACATCCCCAGTATCATATATTTATATGTAGTTTGTTTTATTTTAATAGATATTCAAAGTTAATAGAACTTAGTTTCGATTTCAAATTGTTTTTTTTTTTTTACTCCTTTAATAAATTTGATGATTTCATGATTTATGGTTCAAACTCTCTAGCATTTAATTTTTAACTTCCACCTCCTCAAGCAATATCTTTCAAAAATTTATTTTTACATCGCCCGGATGGTGTTTTTTATTTTGCTAGTAATGAAAATTTCTCATCTCAGAAATTCAGGTAAAAGATTCAGTTTGTCTTTATATCAATGATTTTAGCTTGATCTAATCCAGAACTTTTACGGTTCTAAAATTTTCCTCCTGAAGCAAAAAAAAAAAAAAATGACAACTAAAAGACATGGTTTGGATCAACAGGCTCGATGATAGACGGACTAAAATCTCCATGTTAATCCTTGCAGACATATACTTGATGTGAGTGCAGAAATAGAGTCAAGGAGAGATTAATGGGTTGGATAGGCTGGAAGAATAAACTGTCATATAATAATACCTTGATTAATGCTAGAACTCTTCAACTACCATGTGTCGACAAAAGCCAGGGATTTAGCTGGTTGATGGAATATGTTCTTTCTGATTATTTACAAGGAAATCACCAGTGATGACATTGATAGAAAAAAAAAAGTTCTAGTTGGGGGGGGGCGTGGTGTAGTGGCTAAACATGCTGGGCTATGGCCTCATAGTCAGGGAGTCCAAAATCCATTTGCACAATTACATTCACTTTTTAACTAAATGTTGGGTTGTCTATGAGTATAAGCTGTACAAAAAGTAACCACTTATATCTATAGGAGCTGGACTGACCAATGATAAAAGAACAGAAATGTATTTAAGGTCGTTGATAAATTGTTCAAAAATCTGTTGCCAATTGGATTCCCTCCAACAGGGAATGCTACAGGCCACAAGGAGTAACTGATACAACAATCTTTCTACCTATTATTTTTAATAGTTTGACTGTTGACCAAACAAGGCATTGGAGAATTTTTGAAGATCTCATTCAGATAATTACGTCATTGATCAACATTCAAACTATTCAAAATGATTTGCCAGATTGGGTGATTACTATGCTCGGATATGCAGGGAACACCTGAGGAAGGACACAATAAAGATGAGGACAGCAGTCTGAAACACCAAAATTATTCACAGATATACACTATACAAAATACTACAATATATGCAGATATATATATATATATAAAAGCATGGCTAGTTAAAATATTTATCTTTCTATCAAAATTATTCACAGGTATACACTATACAAAATCCTACAATACGCAGATATATATATGTATAAAGGTATGTCTATATAACAAATTTATTTATCTTTCTATCAAAAGTTAGAATGAGTTTGGTAACTGACGTGGCAGAAGATGGAGTTGGTCTCTAAGAAAAAATCAATAAACAGATAATTGATATATATATTTATATATATATATATATATATATACATGTATGTGTGTGTGTGTGTGTGTGATAGTGCATCAGTAAATTCATAGCTTGACATGGAGATATCAGCAGAATTTTGATGTAAATTTATCAGATGAATTTTCATCATAAATGTTCATTTCACTATGGGATTAATATTCCCAATTGAATTAATGCATTGACAAGGAAATATTTGTCATGTGAAATAAATGCTTTCAGCAAGTAAAGTTTTACACTACATGGAAGTGCTCATCAGCTGATGATTTAATGTTCATTCTATCTATCTCAGTCTGTTCATATCTAACTGTCTATCTATCTCAGTTCATATATATATATCTGTCCATCTCAATCTGTTTATATCTAACTAGCTATCTATCTTTGATAGATATCAAGACTAACAGACTAAGATTCTTAGTCTTGTCCAATCTCTCTCAGTTCATATATATATATATATATATATATATATATAAGATTTTTGGATGTTTGTTAGCTGTGTACTGTGGCCAAGGCAATATAGTGTTTCACTATGCCTGCTGAGGACCCGGTTTCGATTTCTGTCGGAGGGAAATCGTTAGTTATATCGCTGATGAGACTTAATAAAGTCGAAACGGTCTGTACGATATTCTATACACCGAGCGATCCTTTGCCGGGATTACACTTGTCAAGTTCATTTTCTATAAGGAAAAGTATCAAATTTTATGCGATACATACATTGTAAGTGCCTTCAAGTAAAAATTTAATATATATATATATATATATCAGTCTGTTCATATCTCTCTATCTATCTCAGTCTGTTCATATCTCTCTATTTATCTATCTATCTCAGTCTGTTCATATATATCTATCTATATTTATCAGTCTGTTCATATCTATCTCATTCTGTTATTATCTATCTGTCCATCTCAGTTTGCTCTTATCTATTTAGCCATCTACCTATCTCAGTCTGTTTATATCTATCTCTCAGCATAGAAAATTCTACCCTATACAAAGGTGCTCATAAGTTGACGATTCAATAGAAATTCTATCATTTTATATATATATATATATAAGTCTGTTCACATCTATCTATCAACCTACATACATGATCACAGATGTAATATTGTACCCCTAAAATTATTTTTTTAAAAACAAAGAAAAGAAATTAACTTCTATAAAGACTTTCTTTTCAGTTGTAGAATTCTTCCAGTGGCAGATCACTGAGGAAATAACATCCACGTAAAAATGCAAAACATATTATTAAAGCAAAATAATGAGAAAAAAACAACACTACCCAGCATCCCATCTAAGAGAAAAAAAAAGTCAGAGTTGATTTCTTTCTTTGCGACCCAAATACAGTGAAACCCCAAATACTCGAGCGCAGCAAATTTTTACTGGCTCTAAACTATCTGATTGTGTGTACAGACATTATGGCACCCACAGGCCCTGGCGCCACATCATGATAATGGTATAATTAGACCCAAACCAGATCAATTGTATTTCACCAATATCTTTAATGGTTCCTTTTAATGACGATCATATTCCTTAAAGCTTGTGTTATATTCATTTTGTTACTAAAAATGAGCACAATTCAATTCATATTTGTGCAGAGGAAAAAAGCTGAGAAAATAAACCATTATTCAGCACCAAATCTTAATAGTTACTATATTTAGCCAATGCTTGTCGGTAATCAGAGTATAGATTTTTTTGTTTTTTTGCTTTTTTTCTTCAAAATGCACACAAAAGGTTTTTCAGAATATTCAGTACTATCCGAGCTGTCATCTGAGTGTTATATTTCTGAAGGAGAAAAAATGGATATTTGCATATCATACATTACATAAATTTGATTGGGCATTCTTATGCAAGAATAACTAATTGACAAATGACATAGATCTATATATTAATACTCAGAGGCACGTGGTCTAATGGTTAGGTCATAGGAAATGGACTGTCGACCCGAGTTCAATTCCTGGACGAAGCTGTTTGAGTTTCATATAGCGCTAATACCCTTGGGAAAGGTATGAATCCAATTCTCCCTCCAGCTATGGTAAACAGCAGGGCAGACTGGGCTCTTTAACCCTGGCTAGGTAACCAGTCTAGAAGAAAGAAAACTCTGAATTCAAACCTGTTAAACTCTGCTTAAGAAATTGACCTTGTGTCACATCCTGTTTGTGCGGAGGGGTTGGTAAATAGATATATATTAATACTCATGTTCCTTAATTGTATGTCCATTATTATCTTGCAACACACCCCCTGCTTAAAAATAAGACCATCCAAATTATCCAATATGAATTGCAGAAATGTAAATCCTGATTATCTAATGTTGCTTATCCGCCAAATTCTTATTTCTTATGAGTGTCAACTAAATAATGGATCATTCCATTGTATTATAAAGAAAGAAAGGAATGAAAAGGAGATACTACATAGAAAAACTAAGAAAGAAAGAAAGAGAGTAAGGGAAATATAAAGAGAGGGGATGACTGCACAGAAGCAATAATGTTAATCTATTTCAATCGAACATAATGAAAAGATGAAAAGAAGGAAAGAAAAAAAAAAGACAGTGAATGAGAGTTAAATCAGGATTATAATAGTTTTTGCATATTGAACTATTTTGCAATAGCTTTTAAGTAAACATATCAAACATTGCAATAATTAAATTATCATACTGTGGTAAAGTATTATTACCTCTAAAAAAAGATAAAAGAAAAAGATTACTAATAACTTTGAATTTAAACAAATTAAATCTATCTTTCCTTTTAAATTACTTAGAATAGTTTCCACAGATCACTAATACTCTACTAATTTTTATCATACATTGTAAAACATATTCTAGATGTTCCATACTTGCAACCTTGTGTCACATTCTACACCTAGAAAATCAGCATCCTACAAGAAAACACCTGCCTTGTATTACACAAACCATCCAAGTGAGGTGAACAAGACATGCTGGACATTGTTGGAGAAGCAAGGATGAACTCGTAAGGAATGTTCTCCTGTGGACACTTACACATGGACACACCAGTGTAGGTCAACCAGCAAAAACCTACATTAATCAGCTCTGTGCTGATTCTGGATTCCATTCAGAAGACGTACTAGGAGCAATGACCGACTGATTGGTAATAGTATGCGTCATTCTCTGTAAGTCAACTCCAAATAGGCAAACTCTGCAAGAAGATCCTTAGTTTATTTACTTTTAATCTACAATTAGTTTAGTCTAGACCTGTCGACTCTTTCTCTAGCGGGAGGCTGTAACCACACCCTGCAAGAGAACTCAGTTTAAGGCAACTCCCTCCTGCATTTGGTCTCTTGCCAATCTGGTCACCTTAGACTCAATTTTAACTGATCTTCTCCAGGTACTCATTGGTCTTGTAACTCTTTACTCTTTTAATTAATTCTAGTAAATGAAAGATATTTTTGTAATCATATTTCTAATTTTTACTAATATCATTACAAACATTATACCCATAAAAAATAAGGGTATCATTTAAGTATATATATATATATATATATACATATATACACACACACACACACACACACAAACTCCTCCGCACGAGTTGGATGTGACACAAGGTCAATTACTTAAGCGGAGTTTAACAGGTTTGAATTCAGAGTTTTCCATCTCCTTGACTGGTTGCCATGCCAAGGTTAAAGAGCTCAGTCAGCCCTACTATTTACCCATAGCTGAACTGAGTATAGTTGGATGCATACCTTTCCCAAGGGTATTAGCATCATGTGAAACACAAACAGCCTTGTCCAGGATTTAAACTTGAGTTTACGAGTCCATTTCCTATGACAATGACCATTAGACCATGCACTTCCTGTTCACAACTTTTATCTAGGATTGGATTGAATGCAGAATCACCCATAAATAAGTATCCCTTTAAGAGTTATTGACAAAAAGTCCCTTTTCTTGAAAAGCCAAAGTTACCGGTATTTTATCATTTTGAGTGGAACATTATACAATAAACCTGGATATTATTAGGTATCATGTATTACCAAATTTTACAGCATCAAAACAATGTAGCCAAAAATGAATCTACAATGATTCTGTAATCAAAAAGAAAATTGTACCATTAATTATATGAAACTCTTTTATAAGGGTCGGTTTTTACCTCGGTCTGTAGAGCATCCACCTCAGAACCACAAGGTTCAGTATTCACAATCAGACCTCACTAATTCTGCACATGAGTAGCACAACTTGGATCTGTGTGGTAAAGTGGAGAGTAAATGGTAGGTGTGGCCTTCCACCTCAGATGCAAAAAAACAATCTCCCTGGTCTAGCACTTGCAAAAAGGGAATATTTCTTCCCTGCTGTCCAACTCATACCAACAATAGGCCACTATGTCTACTTTACTTTATAGCATCAAAAAAGTTGTCGGGCGGCCT